>JAODPA010116819.1:0-18689 GCA_025585075.1 Nepenthes mirabilis
ATATTTTAGAATTTATGTTGGATAATTGATAAATTTGAATGATTTGAGATATTTCCATAGGGACGGTCTAGGCCAAGTCTAGGGACTCAGGCTCGGGTTGTCACATGCTTTCTTTTTGAAGGATTAGTCCGGATTATTTATCAAATTAGGAGATTGAGTTGCTATTGAGGTTGTGTCGGGATCAGCACTAATGTTGAGGACTCCGTAAAGAATGGTCTTGTCCAAATTAAAGGAATCAAAGTAACAATTATAGTATTTATTAAAGAAAGGTTTCATATGCCTATTTCCGTGGAGAGCTTATGTGCTTTTTGGAGAAGAAAGATGGATCAATGAGCTACAATGAGCTCGGATATTTTCCAAAGAATGATTTGTGTTTGAGATACCACCCATCAAGGATTAAGTGGGAGGATGTGTTTGAGATGGCATTTAGGGCAAGATCCCGAGAGATAGGAGGCTATGTAAATAAATGCGAGTTTTGGTTGGAGAAAGAATTAGTCTAGGTCCAATTGTTGCTATAGGTGACATATATGTGGATCTAGAGAAGATTGAATCACTGGCATATTGAGAAAGGATGATTAGCATCTCAAAGGTGCAAAGTTTTTGGGTTTGGCTAGATATTATCGACAATTTGTGGAGAATTTCTCTAGGATTGCGGAACCTTCAACTAGATTGACGCAGAAGAAGATGCTATTTGTTTAGAATGACTATGAGGACAACCTCTAGAAATTGAATCGGAGATTGACATCAGTGCTTATATTGTCAATCCCTGATGGATCTGGTGGCTTTCCTGTATATTTTGAAGCTTCTAAGAAAGGCTTAGGATGTGTTCTAATGTAGCGTGGTGAGGTTATTGGCTATAGGTCAAGGCAGTTGAAAACTCATGAGCAAAATTATACAATCCATGAATTTGAGTTGGCAGTCATGTATTGCTTTGAAGATTTGGAAGTATTACTCATATGAAGAGAAGTTTATGGTTTGTTCCAATCATCGAAGGCTTGAAGTATTTGTTTCCACCAAAGGGGTTGATTATGTAGTGGCAATGGTAAATGAATTTGCTTAAGGATTTTGAGGGTGAGTTTTAGTATTGGTCGAGAAAGGCGATTATAATTACTCATATTTTGAGTCAAAAGTCTTCAAGTTTGATGGTGCATTTGATGATAAAAGATGTCAGATGAAATGAAATCTACACAATTTGGTTATTTTCCTAGGGGTCGAAGATGATGTTGTCATGTTTTCAGGTGCAGCCTGTGGTTTTGGAGATGATGGATTTGGGTAATAGGTCACATTTGATGGAAATTGTCTGAGATATGGGTATCGGGTCACAAGTGGATTTTAGTGAGCATGCTTATGGGATTCTCGGCTTTTGAGATAGGATTTGTATTTTGAATATTGAGGTATTAAAGGAGAAAATTTTGAATGAAGCCCTCAGATTGAAGTATATGAGTCATTCCAAAATGAATAAGATATGTCAAGATATGAGGAAGAGTGTTTGGTGGCAGAATATGAGGGGTGGGATTGTGGCATATGTGGCATGGTGTATGTGTGTAAGTTCAGCATGAGAAGCCTCTAGGATTTTGTATCCTCTACCAATTCCCAACTAGAAGTAAGAGTATCTTTCAATGAATTTTGTTTTAGATTTGCCTAGGATGTCAAAGAATCTCGATGCCAATTTGGAGATTGTAGATTGGTTTCCAAAGTCGGCACATTTCTTGTCAATTAGGATGGCATATTCGAGGTATAATTTGGCTCGCCAATATATCGATAAGATTGCAAGGTTGCATGGAATTCTATCTTTGATGGTCTCTAATCGTGATTCAAGATTTGTGATGAAATTTGGAAAAAGTTTTCCTACGGAATCGAATGGTGACATGAATTCTAAAAATGGCGTTCAATCCGCAGATGGATGATCAATTAGAGTAGCGTAGCGGAAGCATGTGGGCCTAAGGCCCATAGGTCTCAAAACTTGATTTGAAATTCAATGTAGGTGACCGTATGCTTCTAAAAGTGTTCCTAAGAAAAGAACTTTTGAGGTTAAGGTAGAAAGGTAAATTGTGATTGAAGTGCATTGGGCTATTTGAGGTTTTCATCAGATCAGAGAGGTGGCCTTTAGATTGGCTTGCCTCTGAGTTTGAGTGGATTGTTATGATGTGTTCTATATGTATATTGAGAAAATTGTATGCGATCACTCACATGTGATCTAGTTTGAGCCGTTGTTGATCTATGAGAGCTATTTTATGTTGAGGTTTTAGTTCAGATTTTGTGTTAGAAAGAATCTAGTGTTGAGGAAAAAGATGATTTCATTTGTCATCGTACTTTCAAGGAATCTTCCAGTTGAGAAAGCATTATGGGAGCTCGAGGATAAGTTTGAAAGAATATCCTTATTTGTTAATGATCGAGGTAATGATTGAGATGTGAAAATTTTTAGGACAAAATTTTTATAAGGAAGGGAGAACGTAATACCTCAGACACCTTGATGGATGATTTTGATATTAGTTATGATTTTTTGGTTAATTGAATGTGTTTTGAAATAATTATGTTGTGAAATTTTAAAAGATAATTGGTTCAGTGGTACAGTGCCTGATGCACGCTAGAGGTGCACCCGAGGTGCCAATTTTAGAAGGTCAGTGCCCGAAGTAGACCCAAAGTGTGCTCTAGCGCAGATTTCAGAAGGACAATGTCAGATTCGCGCCTGAGGTGCGCTCAAGCGCCGATTAGGTATAAAAGGTGCGTGTGGGTTGGGCTTCATCATTTGTGCACAAGGAGGAAAGAAAGAGGAGAGAGAGAGCATGAGGAGAAGAGAGAGAAGGCACCGTCCAGGTCCTTCGAAGCATCCTTTAATCAGATCTACTTTGTATAAAGTTAATACAAGTATCCTTTAACTCTATTCTTTATCTATTTTCACATCTGATAATATTATGTTTAAATTTGAAAGTTTTAAGTTATACTTTTAACTAACCCTTTCATTCTCATTGTCCATGCACAATAGTTTTACTTGTTGTTTAAGGAATTTGTTAAATTTCTAATATTATTTGAGCCATGCATTTTCATTGACATATGCAGGGATTGTGGTCATTACCTTCAAATTTGTTATTGGATGTTTTGGCTAGCTCCGATGAGGAGATATTTGTTATTAGAAATCTCTTTCCACGAGCAGGAAAGGCTTTAATATAATGACCTACCCCTTTGAATATTTGATTAAAATTTGTAATATATTTAGACATCCTAATATATCATAAAAATTTAAAAATTACACCCAAAGCTGTGGGTGACAAAATATGGAGAGCAACCTTACCAATAGGAGATAGAGTATATAGATGGCCTAGCATGCTGGAATAAACTGCATTTGACTTGTCCTAAGATTATCAATAGTATGTGTCATACTTCTTCAAGTTGGTATTTAAATAATCAAAATTCAAATTTAGTGCATGATTTAGATTTCTACATGATTTATATTCAAACTTTGATTTGAACTTGGATTTGAGATTTGTTAATTTTGCCAATAGGTGGGTTTTAGTATATCTCATATATTTGATTTTGATTATATATTTTAATTTGTACTTTGGATTATCTGTTTATGGTGCTACTCTGGCTTCTGTGCATGCGATTTGACCAACTGGCCCTATCCTAAAGATGAAGAAATTTTTTCATGTCTTAGAACCTAAAGGAATTAGAAATAAAATGTGAAAGATAAATATGTTCTGAAAAGAATATTTGATCATGTGTCATGTTTATACATTTATATTATACTCTTATTCCATTACTTTACTTTATTTTGAGTATATTGCTTACTGTCCTTGATTATATTATGCCTTACTAAGTATTTGGCTCACTCATTACTATTTTCTTTACTTTAGATGAGCACAAGTTTATACCGAATAAGGTGGAGTAGAGGATTAGAAGTTAGCTAGGCTGCTGACCTTGGAAGATAACTTTATGGATTTAATTTTTGTGATTTTGTACCTCATAGAGTATTTTTGTATATTTTGTGATAGATACGTATATTAATGTATTATTCTGTTGATGATGTACAGATAGTTTAGTTTTCGCTATATTTTGATAGTTGTATGTACTTCTGTTGGTTTTTATGGTTTGTTTATATACCTAATAGCATCTTATCTGAATCAGCATCTTAACCAGAGTTATAATGTTGGTGCCACGAATTTATTGTGACTTTGTGGATCCTGTGTGTATTTGTTGTTGAGATATATATGTTATACAAGGATATTATATAAGTTTATTTTAGTCTAATGGTCATTGTACAGTCAAAACCTTACCAATTTTCGATTAGAATTTTGAGGTGGTCACAGTTAGTATTAGAGAAGGAGTTGTCTTCTGTTTGATTTGAATCATGTGAGGAAATTTAGGTTAGAGTAAGATAGACTGAATAAATAGATGAAAGCATAGGATGATTAAGTTGGATCGGATAATTCTAGTTATCCTAGTTTAAATAACTTAGGCTAGAACTAAATTGGGATCAGTAGTTAAGTTTGATTATCTAGCTTACAGTGTCCTAGTTAGTGTCCGAGTTGTGAGCTAACTTGCATTGTTCTTGTTTCAGAAAGGATTTAGATGCTTCCATGGCACTTAGATGAAAAACTATTTGTGGTGGTGGCTAACTGCGAGATCGAGAAGTGGAGTATATGAATTTGCTTACAAGGATGGTGAAACTTGAAAATCATGGAGGATCTAGTCAGGGCAAGAAGCAGGAGAAAGAGAAGCTATAGAGGGATACCTTAAGGGTTAACTTAGATTGATCTTGATCCGAGGACTAAGATTGGGGATGCTTGAATAGTATGGCAAGTGAGATGGATAAGGTGAAATCGATAGCTCGAGGTCAATATAACTTGGAGTCAATTTTTGGTGTTAGTGAATCAAAGGATGTCGATTCATGATCGATTTAATAATGATCAAGCGCCTGAATTTTTAGGTGGCACGGATTCTATAAAAGTTGAAATGTGGATCTTGGGAATTTAAATGGTGTTTATGGTAACCCAATGTCTAGGAGGAGATAAGGTAATATTTGCCTCATATATGTTAGAAGGTGAAGCCAACCATGGACGATTGATGAGAAAAGAGTCATGGGTTGGGAGAATAAAGAGATATCATGGAATATGTTTGTAGATGCTTTTATGGATAAATACTTTTTTTCCCGATAAGTTTTTGAAAGCATGTTTCAAATTGTGGATAGTTCAGCCACATGATCAAGGATTGTCCTTATCCCAGGGTTCAAACAGTGAAGAAGTCTAGCGCCTTATATTGGGATTTTGCGATGTTGGCACAAGGTGAAGAGGTATTGTCTACCATGGTAGAAAGTAGGATTTTTAAATTTTGACATTTTAGTATATGTGTTATTTTAGATTCAGAATCTATATTTTTATTTATATTTCCTAAGTTTATTTGTTTGTTTAATGATCATAAACTTGTGCTAGTTATATCAATATTTATAACATTTTTTTGGGTACGTAGATATAATTAGTTGGGCTGATTTGATTTATTTTGTGGTACCGAGCTTTGATCTAATTTTGGTGGTGATGTGACTAGTGAGTGCTAGTATGAATTACGATTAGTAATGTGACGGAACAGATTTTTTTTATTCCGTCATTCGTAACACAATTGAAAACCAAAACTAAACCAGTTGGGTGTAACACAGGATCACAGATACCAACTAGGACCCATATATTTTTAATCATAATAAGTATAGCGGAAGTTATTCTAACACTTGCAGAAGCATTCATATTCATTCCAAGATATTCATTTCCGAGTACATAGCCAAAATGTTTAACCATAGAAATCCATCAAGTCATTACAATAATATTTCTCCAAAATAAGCTTCCGAGGTCTTTAATCCTTCAGACAAGCTCTAATCACTTCAACTCGTCAGGCACAAGCTCTAAAATTTCATCTGTGGGGGAAAAATATAAAACAGTGAGCCGAGGCCCAGCAAGGTACATGCACATTGGTAGTAAAATGATGATACAGAACGGTCATGTAACTACGTATGAACAAAACGGTTAAATCAGAATACAGTCCAAGAAATAGAGTAAATATACCTTGACAGTACTATACTTCAGAATCGATAATCGGTACAGTAAACAGTAAATGGTAATATAACATATCGGTAATCGGTACGGTAATGGTGAACAGTACATATCATATCGGTAAAAAGTATTTCATATTCATTAATCGGTACTTCACATTCGGTAATCGGTACTTGATATTCAGTAATCGGTACGGTATCATAACATATCAGTAAAACAGTAAATGGTACCTTATATCATATCAGTATAGACCTTACCAGTATACCCTACTAGCTGAGGGGGCGAATAATCGAGGATAGATTGTGTTCACTCCACACAATCTAAGGCCGGTAACTATCATATGGGTATTCCATCTCACGGGATCGGTACGGTATGCCACCCTAAGGTAGGCCGGTAACGGTATCCCTCCTGTCCGTAACGTCCCGAGGGCACTGCGGACCACAAATAACTCCATGGACAGAGTTATCCTTGATTACCACCGAAAAGTCCTAAGCCATGCCGGAGAACCTATCCGGATTGTAGTGAGTTTAGGGTCCAAAATAACAAAAGCAGAAATACTTCTTTTTTTTTAAAGCCAGTTTCAGTAAAGCCGGCGTTCATTTTCAGATTGGAGTCTGAATTCATTTTCAATACAAGCTGGAGTTCTCTTTTAACAAAGCCGAAGTGCATTTCTTCAAAAGCCGGAGTGCTTGAAAAGTCAGAGTGATTAAAAGCCAGAGTGCTTAAAAAGCCGGCGTGCTTTTTCTCAAAAAGCCAGAGTGCTTAAAAGCTGGAGTGCTCAAAAGTCAGAGTGTTCAAAACTCAAAGGACAGAGTGCTTTTCATAAAAAGGGACGGAGTGCTTTTCACAATTGGACGGAGTGCTTTTTATTAACAGGATGGAGTACTTTTTACTGAAAGTCGGAGTGCTAAAAAGCCGGAGTGCTTTTTCTCAAAAAGCCGGAGTGCTCAAAAGTTGAAATGTTCAAAACTCAAAGGATGGAGTGCTTTTCATAAAAAGGGACGGAGTGCTTTTTTTTTACTCAAAGGATAGAGTACTTTAAAAGCCGAAGTTTCATAAATCCGGAGTGCAAATTCCTTCTTAAAATCCGGAGTGATATTCCTTTAAAACCGGAGTGCAAATTCCTTCATAAAAACCGGAGTGAAATCCCTTTAAAACCGGAGTGCAATTCCTTCTTAAAAACCGGAGTGAAATTCCTTTAAAAACCGGAGTGCAAATTCCTTCTTAAAAACCGGAGTGAAATTCCTTTAAAATCGGAGTGCAAATTCCTTCTTAAAAACCGGAGTGAAATTCCTTTAAAACCGGAGTTTGTTTTCTTCTTAAAGAAGGAGTTCTGGAGTGCATAAAGTTAAAAGCCGGAGCGCGTAAACTCAAAAGCCGGAGTTCTTTCTTTCATAAAGGCCGGAGTTCATTTTAAGGACGGAGTTCATTAAAAGCCGGAGTTCATTTCACATTAGGGCCGGAGTTCATTTTCTCAAAAAGCCGGAGTTCATTTTACATTGTAGAAGGTGGATATTCAATGCAGAAAGCAGGAACTTAAAAACAGAGTACACTTCAATATTCTCAAAACATAAGTTTAAAAGCAGAGCGGAGTACACTTGCAATATTCTTAAAGCATGAACTTGAAAACGACGTCCGAAGTACACTCGCAATATTCTTAAAGCATGAACTTAAAAATAGAGCAGAGTACACTTGCAATATTCTTATAGCATGAATTTAAAAGTAGCGTCCGAGGTACACCTGTCTGAGAGTTGCCCAGTATCACCGTTTTGAAGCTTCTCCTTCACTCCCTCCTTTCTGCTTGTATTGGCTGACTACTTCAGCCAACCGACGCTGGCTTTTTATAGATGAGGGGTTTGGTGGGGTAAGTTACTTACTCCTGTACTTGTTTGCTGATGGTGGATGGGAGTAACAAGATTAGTTTACCTACTCCTTTTTGGTCGCCGCCTAGTTGAATTCTAACTAAATCTTGAAGTTTATTTTTGTCTTTAGTTCTATTAATTTATTCCGACCAACTGCTCCTTATTTATTGCCAATGCTGCCAGTCGTCTCTCCAATTTCGGTCAACATCTCCAAATCCGGTCGACTCTTCCAATCCGGTCAATGTCTTCGAATCCGGTCAACTCTTCCAATCCGGTTAATATCTTTGAATCCGGTCAACTTTCCTACTTAAAGCCGATTAACGTAATACCCTCAAATCCAGCCAACTCCTTCAAATTTGGTCAACATCTCCAATTCCGGTCAACTTCTCCTTATTATTCACTCCGTCCATCACCTTTTTATAAACTTCAGATTTCTTTTCCTTGCATCCACAATTCTACTCCGGCCTCACCAATACAAGAGCCACTCCGGACTTCAAGGCCGCTTCGGCCTCTCTTCACACAATTCACTCCGATCTTCAAATTCAGAAGACAATTTCTGATTTCAAAATATTCTCTAAAGCTGGTTTATATTTTCCGAATAACCTCCAATTTTCCTCGATCCTTTGATTATTTTGACTCGATGACTGGGACTTTCAATATTTTAGAATCTGGGTCGTCACAATCTCCCCCACTTATAAAAATTTTGTCCTCGAAATTTGATGATTCTCACGGTCTTATAATCACACGTATTCTTTCATCCAGAAGTCGTTTCCTCGGACAAGGATTACTCTAGGAAACCTCAAGCATTGAATCATCCTAATTCTTATCACAAAATAAATTCTTAGCCTCTCATGACGACTCAATCTAGATACTTACTGATTTTCTCAACCATTGATATAAGAAAGACCTTATAACGATCCTCAGAATTTCAAAAGCGACCTACCAAAATGCTGGCCATTTCTCCAATTTAATTTGATACTTCAAATGGATCCAATAAACTTTCACTTTAGTTCATTCCCTGCTTCAAAAGAATTCGATCACAGGGACTTTAACCTTACTCGTAAATTCTTGAGTCATGGGTTCACGCTGGGCTACCCTGATTTAAACAGTTCTAGGATAATCATATTATGAAGACAACCCTAAAATCCTCAGGCTACTGCCACATTCCGAGTCACAGTCATAACGATCACCCACAGAGTCAACATCACTTTTAATCATTACCCAGAATCTTAAGATCCCAATTCAAGAACATGGCATCCTATCACCCAATTTTCCAAACTCACTCACGATTTTGCTTTTACATCTCCCAAGAAACGTCAAAGACATACAAGTCCAAAGACTCGCAGCATCGATTGCCAACATTGATGCCTACTTTCCCAAAGAAGAACACCAAGGTCTACTTTCTCAACCTTTAAACACGTCTGTCTATATACAATATCATATGATCACCCTTCTTAATGGTACAACTATCTTGGCTTTTAAAACTTTAGTTAATGATTATCTTCAAGATGAAGCCATAAGTTTTCAAGGCAGATACTTTTGTTGCTAATTCTGACTTACGTTTGGGGTGACATTAATCATGGACTTCTCCTTCACTTAAATCAAAGGTATCCACCTATCATGTGGTGAGAGTAACATAACTTTATCGTTTCTCAAAGGGATTCTAGCCCACGATAACTTTCAGGGATCAACCCAATGACATAATCGTCATTTACCCCTATCTGATCTCCGAAAACTAGCGTTTACCTTTCATTCTGAAAATTATAAATCTCTCTAAGCCAAATGTCTCACTTGAATTGTAATCCTCAAAGAATACTTGTTGGATCACTTAATAACATTAGCTAGACCCAAGATGATCGTACGCTTTCAGGACATTAATCGGTCTTTTCAATAGTCATCACTTGAAATCTTTATAGATCCCAAGGTCACGCCACCAAAGTGTTATAAGCCTAACAGGGCATTTCCTCCACAAAACTTGATTCCTCATTTTTTTTACTGAAATTCATGAACCCTATCAGTCCATCTTATCTACCTTGAGGTCCTGGGATATTTTATAATAATATCAAAGTCTATGCTTCCACGGCTCTGCATGGAACTCTCAACAATCTCCGTAGATTTTGACACAACATAATCTTCCTTCTATAATCCTCCTCGAATAGTCACATAGCCAAAGTCCCTCAATGACCACAAAATAACTTCAAGATGTGGCCGCATATACTAATTAGGCTTAACTTAGATTCTCATTGAAAGTTCTATAGTATGATGTCGTCAATCTCTTTAAACTTATGACTTAGACCCCACAACTCTATTGCCAGACATCATCCTTTGTCAATCCAACCATTATTGAAACATATTCCGAAAGTCTCATCAAAACAAAACTTGTATAAGCACATAAGACAATACCTCTTAATCCTCAAGACCCATGATCTACTTTATGTCAACTAATCAAGGTCAACTTCACTTCCTATCTATCATGGGGCAACATGCCAGACCTTATACCAGACATGGGGTCATCACAATGCCATCTTAAGTCTAAAAATCCACATCGTTATCCTCATTATAACCCGAGGCTACCCAAAAGTCCAAACATTTAAGCATTTTTCCAAAACAGTCATGAATTGTCATCCTAGGACTTGATACACCTAAAATTTACTCCAGTCATACCAACCTCGAGCCAATGCTTCCACTCTAATCATTACACTTGCTAGGTTGATCAGGCAACCATTCTTAATGAATTACTAGCTTCAATCCCCAGTCGATTGACCTTAAACCGATATTAATTAGCCCAGGCCTTAGATCAACACTGATCAATTTAAGAACCCAATTGATACAAATCAAACTCCAATATTAAGGAGTCCCCACAACCTATCACTAATATTAGCCGTCCCTATCCAGGAGCCACTATCAATATATCTTTGAGACCGAGACATTTTGCATTAAGACATTCCTTGAATACTAACTAGGACACATTAGTTAGCCAATCGAACTAAATCATCATTCATAAGAACCAATTTCTTGAGCGTCCTAGTTACCTTAACTTCCCATTCCTATTCTTACAGGAATTCTGTATAGAGATTCAATCCTATGCTTCCGCTTTTCGGTCAATCAATTCGTAAGGCTTCTCAATTCTCTGATACAAATTGTGACGGAACGGATTTTTTTTTTTGATTCCGTCATTCGTAACACAATTGAAAATCCAAACTAAACAAGTTGGGTATAACACAAGATCACAGATGTCATCTAGGACCCATATATTTTTAATCATAATAAGTATAACGGAAGTTATTCTAACACTTGCATAAGCATTCATATTCATTCCAAGATATTCATTTCCGAGCACATAGCCAAAATGTTTAACCATAGAAATCCATCAAGTCATTACAATAATATTTCTCCAAAATAAGCTTCCGAGGTCTTTAATCCTTCAGACAAGCTCTAATCACTTCAACTCGTCAGGCACAAGCTCTAAAGCTTCATCTGTGGGGGAAAAATATAAAATAGTGAGCCGAGGCCCAGCAAGGTACATGCACATGGGTAGTAAAACGATGATGCAGAACGGTCATGTAACTATGCATGAACAGAATGGTTAAATCAGAATACAGTCCAAGAAATAGAGTAAACGTACCTTGATAGTACTATACTTCAGAATCGGTAATCGGTACAGTAAACAGTAAATGGTAACATAATATATCGATAATCGGTACGGTAAACGGTAAACAGTACATATCATATTGGTAAAAAGTATTTCATATTCGTTAATCAGTACTTCACATTCGGTAATCGATACTTCATATTCAGTAATCGGTATGGTATCATAACATATCAGTAACACAGTAAACGGTACTTCATAACATATCAGTACAGACCCTGCCAGTGTACCCTATTAGCTGAGGGGGCGAATAATTGAGGATAGATTGTGTTCACTCTATACAATCTAGGGCCGGTAACTGTCATATGGGTATCCCATCTCACGGGATCGGTATAGTATGCCACCCGAAGGTAGGCTAGTAACGGTATCCCTCCTGTCCGTAAGGCCCCGAGGGCAGGGCGGACCACAAATAACTCTATGGATAGAGTTATCCTTGATTACCACTGAAAAGTCTTAAGGCTTGCCGGAGAACCTATCCGGACTGTAGTGAGTCTAGGGTCCAAAATAACAAAAACAGAAATACTTCTTTTTTTAAAAGCTATTTTCAGTAAAGCCAGCGTTCATTTTTCAGATTGGAGTCTGAATTCATTTTCAATACAAGCCGGAGTTCTCTTTTAACAAATTCGAAGTGCATTTCCTCAAAAGCCGGAGTGCTTGAAAAGCCGGAGTGATTAAAGGCCGGAGTGCTTAAAAAGTCGGCGTGCTTTTTCTCAAAAAGCCGGAGTGCTCAAAAGCCGGAGTGTTCAAAACTCAAAGGACGAAGTGCTTTCATAAAAAGGGACGGAGTGCTTTTCACAACTGGACGGAGTGCTTTTTACTAACAGGACTGAGTGCTTCTTACTGAAAGCCGGAGTGCTTAAAAGCCGGAGTGCTCAAAAGCCAGAGTGCTTAAAAGTTGGAGTGCTTTTTCTCAAAAAGTCGAAGTGCTCAAAAATCGGAGTGTTCAAAACTCAAAGGACGGAGTGCTTTTCATAAAAAGGGACGGAGTGCTTTTTTTTTACTCAAAGGACGGAGTACTTTAAAAGCCGAAGTTTCATAAATCTGGAGTGCAAATTCCTTCTTAAAAATTGGAGTGATATTCCTTTAAAACCGGAGTGCAAATTCCTTCTTAAAAACCGGAGTGAAATTCCTTTAAAACCGGAGTGCAATTCCTTCTTAAAAACCAGAGTGAAATTCCTTTAAAACCGAAGTGCAAATTCCTTCTTAAAAACCGGAGTGAAATTCCTTTAAAACCGGAGTGCAAATTCCTTCTTAAAAACCGGAGTGAAATTCCTTTAAAACCGGAGCTTGTTTCTTCTTAAAGCAGGAGTTCTTGAGTGCATAAACTTAAAAGCCGGAGCGCGTAAACTCAAAAGCCGGAGTTCTTTCTTTCATAAAGGTCGGAGTTCATTTTAAGGACGGAGTTCATTAAAAGCCGGAGTTCATTTCACATTAGGGCCGGCGTTCATTTTCTCAAAAAGCCGGAGTTCATTCTACATTGCAGAAGGTGGATATTCAATGTAGAAAGTAGGAACCTAAAAACAGAGTACACTTCAATATTCTCAAAACATGAGCTTAAAAGCAGAGCAGAGTACACTTGCAATATTCTTAAAGCATGAACTTAAAAATGGCGTCCGAAGTACACTTGCAATATTCTTAAAGCATGAACTTAAAAACAGAGCAGAGTACACTTGCAATATTCTTATAGCATGAATTTAAAAGTAGCGTCCGAGGTACACTTGTCTGAGAGTTGCCTAGTATCATCGTTTTGAAGCTTCTCCTTCACTCCCTCCTTTCTGCTTGTATTGGCTGATTACTTCAGCCAACTGACACTGGCTTTTTATAGATGAGGGGTTTTGTGGGGTTAGTTACTTACTCCTGTATTTGTTTGCTGACGGTGGGTGGGAGTAACTAGATTAGTTTACCTACTCCTTTTTGGTCGCCACCTAGTTGAATTCTAACTAAATTCTAAAGTTTACTTTTATCTTTAGTTCTATTAATTTATTCCGGCCAACTGTTCCTTATTTATTGCCAATGCTGCCGGTCGACTCTCCAATTCCGGTCAACATCTCCAAATCTGGTCAGCTCTTCCAATCCGTTCAATGTCTTCGAATCCGGTCAACTCTTCCAATTTGGTTAATATCTTCGAATCCGGTCAACTTTCCTACTTAAAGCCGGTCAACGTAATACCCTCAAATCCAGCCAACTCCTTCAAATTTGGTCAACATCTCCAATTCTGGTCAACTTCTCCTGATTATTCAATCCGTCCATCACCTTTTTATAAACTTCGGATTTCTTTTCCTTGTATCCACAATTCTACTCCGGCCTCACCAATACAAGAGCCACTCCGGACTTCAAGGTTGCTTCGGCCTCTCTTCACACAATTCACTCTGGTCGTCAAATTCAGGAGACAATTTTTGATTTCAAAATATGCTGTAAAGCTGGTTTACATTTTCTGAATAACCTCCAATTTTCCTCAATCCTTTGATTATTTTGACTCGATGACTGAGACTTTCTATGTTTTAGAATCTGGGTCGTCACAAGCAAGGATATTATACTTTGCAATCGAATTGTGAAATTTTGAGTATGAGGCAGAGTTGGTCGAGGTATCGGAAAATTATTATTGTTTTGCATATAGGTTATTTAATGAGGATATGTGTTAAGTTTATTTAGCATATGAGACTACATCTGGAAGTCATCTTATGGTCACTAAAAAATTTTGGCTATGTAAATATTTGAGGATGTTTCTTAGAGGGAAAGATTAGGCTGATTTATCTTTTGATCGGTAATTTGATGTTGTATCGAAAGAACACTAATTTTTAAGGATCTCATATAGAATTGAAGAAATATTGGTAAAGTGCCTGCTGTGGGACTCTTTAGAACCTTTGGTGTGAGTAAGATGAACCTATGAGGTTACTTGTGGATGACTAAAAATTTAGGGTGCTTAGGAGATTAATGGTTTGATAAGCGAGGACTATGAATTAATCAGTGATTTACTTGATCTATTGCAAAGGCTTGATAATTTTTAAGGTCGATCTATATCCATAGTATTGTTAATTGTGGATAACTTAGAGTTGTGCCCATGTCAGCATTCAAGATAAAGATATGGCTGTTACAAGTTCCGATAATGCCATTTGGATTTGTAGGTTCGTTTACATTTCATGAGTTTTGTGGTGTGGATCTTTTGGCAATATTTAGGTTAATTTTGTGGTGGCCTCATCAATGAACATGAAACATTATAGGGGTGTATAAACTCCATTTGAGGACAGTGTCATGGATTGTGAAAGGTAGTTAGCAGTGGGCTCAATTAAGAAAAGAAGGTGAGTTTGGTTAGGAGAAGTGTTATGTTGGGCGTGTAATTTCTTCGACAGTATGAATGTGGTTCTGTAGAGATTTGAGCATCGCTAATTTTGAAAGGACTGATTGATGTCACAAAAGTGTGCAGTTTTCTAAGGTGTAGCTAAATCCGATAAATTATCCGTCAAGAATTCCTTGAGTTTGGCTTAGAAGCAATCGGTATCCATCGGAATGAGATATGTGGTGATAGCTTTCAAGGAATAATGGTAAATTGTCAGCCATGTCAGTTGGATTGATCCCTAATGGATCAAGCGATTGTAGTAAAATGTGATACTTTTGAGGAAGATTTAGGATTGTGAAGATGAGTCTCAGTGTCTTTTAAGGAAGGAGAACATTAGTGACGGTAATTTGATGTTGGGAGTCTTTATATTTGATATGTCTTCGAAATTTTGTAGGAGATGTTGAAGGGTGAACTGCGAGCAAGTCCTAATATCTGAGCAAATTTGGTGCTTTTCTTATGACTTTGGGAAGAAGAATTGTATTCGAAGTTTTGAAGCCATGAAATTATGAGATGAGAAGTCCTTGTGGTTTTGTTTTGGGGTTGTTAGAATGGTAATGATTTTGGATATTTGGCTAATTGTAGATTAGCTAACAAGAACGGTCCATTTATCCTAAATTTGGATGATATGATCGGATTGAATAAGTTGGCTTGTCGGTATACCAATGAGATGATAATTTGTTAAATATTCAAGTTTTAAGGTTTTGGTAGTAACTTGAAGCTATACCGAAATCTTTGGGATATTTGCTTCAATTGTGTTTCCTAAGTTGATTATAATTTGAGGATTATGGGTTTTGCCTTAGATATGTCGATATCTTTAAAATTTTCTTGGGACTATAACTGCTATATTACCTAGGTATCCAATATGAATCAACGAATGTGAGTTGCAAGAGGATTTTTAGTGCGCTAATCAACGATTAATCAAAGTTGCGCAGCAAAGAGTGTCGGCTCATATGTTTTAAGGTTCAATTTGAAGTTCAAAGTGAATGATCAATTTCGAGGCTTAAGATGAAGTGAAGTAAAAGTTTATTAGTTCATTTGAGGTTTTGAATTAAGTCCAAAAGATAATCGATAAATTTGGGTTGCCTTCAAATTTAGTGGATTATCATGAAATTTTTCATGTATCGATAATTGAATAAGTGAGTAGGTGATAAGGCTAAGTTATTGTAGGAGATTAAGAATTTGTCCTATGATAAGGTTTTAATTTACATTTTGATAGAAAGTATCAGGTATTAAAAATCAGGATAATTCAGTTGGTTGAGGTTCTCTAGAAAAGGCATTTTATTAAGTAACTTGGAATGCGAAGAAGAAATCTAGAAGGATTATCCCCGATTGTTGAATCTTAAGGTTCATAAAATTTTAATGACGACATTCCTATAAGAGGGAGAGAGTTCTAAGGCACTGGTTTCTAAAATACAGTAATTAGGAGTAATTAAATTAATATAAATGAATCGATGTCAAATGACATGGGAGAAAATGAATTGAAAAGCTCAAAGACCCGGAATTGACAAAATCGGAAATCGACATTGTTAACATTGAAATGTTAATTCGTAAATAAGATTTAAATTTTAAATTATAATAATTACGACTAGTTAAGCTAATATAATCAAAATTAGGGCCCAAGAATGTGAAATATTGGATTAGAAGGGTCGAAACGGGTCCTGAACAGCGCATGCACGAAACGAGCTTGCTGCAGGCTTGCCCCATGCTTTTTTTTGGTAAGTAAGTGATTTGGATTAATGGGAGAAAAGAATTACAAGTAAGATTTATCACCAAGTGTTATTCCGACTTGGGGATAAACCTAAAAAGCTAGGGCATGCCCGAGCACTTTGATACAATAGATGAAACCTACTAAAAGACAAAAATGCAGGAGTTCATACAATACTAGAAAACCACACAAGATGGTTCCTAAATAAGGAGCATGCCAATCCATGGCAAAAAAATTTTAATGTCAGCAACAAAATGTAGCCAGCATCTATCAGCCACGATTTTAGCAATATCAGCCAACAGCCAACAAACTCAAGAAGAGCTTCGACTTCAGAAACCAGGAGCAACAGCACCGAGTCCCCATCGAAAGAGGTCAGCATACACATCAACTTTGAAAGGCAACTGACCAGCGGCTGAATTCCAACAGCAGTAACATCTTTGACTAACTATCATAGCAGGAAATCACAAAAGAAACCTTAAATCCAAGGCTCCAACCTCATAACGCATCATACCAATGCTGGAAATCATCCTGGCAGCTGCAATAGAGCCCCAACCCGGCAGCATCTTCCGGTGCAGCTTCACAGCGCTGCACCATCAAGGCACAGGAGCACCGAACCAAAACAATCCAGACAGCAGCACAGGGGCAGCTCCAGCATCAGTTGCAGCATCCAGAATCAAAAAACAAGTCATCAGCCTAAGAAAAAACTCGACCAAGAACATGAAAGGCCAGTACAGGCCTACCAATTCCCTATCAATTTCAAGGACAAAGATAATCTGCAATCTCAGCAGCAAAAGATGCAACAAACCACACTCCAATAGCTTGCAACAACAAACCCAGCACCAACGAGCATCAAGCAGAGCATAAAGAGGCAGCAGTATATCATACCATGCCTCAAAACTCCAGATCCACCAAACACCATCAGTGCCAGGGGCAGTGAACCAACCATCACCAGAAGGCAATTTCAGCTACTCCTGATGCAGAGGACGAAGCATCCACAAATTCAGCAAGTAACATTGCAGAAAAAAGGTCTCGAGATAGAAGATAATCCCACGTCCCTCAATCACAATCTGGCCGCAGCAAATGGTCAATAAAGCCAGAGGAGGCATGTACCAATCATTGCAGCACGCCATACATTAGATGAAATTGCAGCAAGGCAACGACATCAACACACTGGCTGAATTAGCCAAACAAGCAGTTCTATGGACTGCAACACCAGGGCACTCCTCAACAAGAAGGAAGATAGCAACCAAATGGTACCTCACTCAGCTACTCGTCCCTCAGCCAGAACGTCCCAATCCAGAAACTCATGGGCTCCCCAAACCCCATCACAAATGGGGCACACAGCCAGGGACAGAGCAACTCCAGAGGACAATCGGCTCCTTGAATTCCTTCGAAATGAGACAGCAACCCATTGAAATTAAACTGATGCAGAGCAGTAGAAGTAACAAACGCACCCGAAGGGAGACAATCAACCAATCAGATCTTCGGCCAAATCCTCAGCCTGCCCCATGCTTTACCAACGCCCGACGCGCACTCGAGCCCCCTCTCGAGTGCCGATTCTAACAGGGGCAGTAGAAGCATGCCCGCTGCATGCTCAAGCACCAATACGACTATTTAAGCATGTGCGGCTCTTTTCTTCATCATTTTCGCATAGATTTGGGAGAGAGGAGAAAGAGAGCGTAGAGAAAAGAGAGAGGAGGAGATTGAGGCTCTTATGTTCGATTTTGGCTCTACGCTAGTTAAGGAAGTTGTAGATCGGGTTAAGGCAAGTGCACCCATATACTTTTCTTTCTCTATTTATACTTTTTGTTCTGTTCACTTTGGGTATTCTTATTCTGATACCCGTTTAAGTTAATATTTTATGGAATTCATATCTTAAGTAAGCATCTATGTCCATTTCATATCCAATTTCTAAGATTTGTGCGGTATGTTACTTCACAAAATCCTAACCTGCGCCCCCTTTGAATTTACCGGATTTATTTGAGATTTATGCATGATTTGATTTTATATACTTGAAACCCTAACTTCATGGACGTGGATACTTTAACTATTTAGTATTTATTCACATATATTTTGTATATGTACTTACCAAAAACAA
>JAODPA010116830.1:0-18688 GCA_025585075.1 Nepenthes mirabilis
GATTTCTTGCTGTGTCTTCCTTTTTTCTTCTTTCCTTTGTGCTTTTCTTTTTTTATCGGTTCTCTTTTTTGTTTCTGTTTTGTTTTACTGATTGTATCTTCGTAATTTACACATGATTATGATATTTGGTGAGGTTCCAAACATTTCTTAGCTCCAGGAGCGATTGATATGAGTAAAAATTCATAATTTAGCTTCTGAAGTTTCTTCGTTAGGAATTAATTAAGCAGATAGTCTGATATTTGTAATCGTTTTTTAGGTTAAAATACTTTGGAGGATTTGGAAATAGTCATTGGATTTGGAGCCTAATGAGAGAGAAAAGAAAAGGAGTAACTGCTTTAATGTATTCAAATTTCCTTTCTAACTTTATTAATGATCGATTCTGTCGTTCTCTTTAGATTATAGCAGTTTTTTAATTCGGTTGGCCGTGTGGGATCAAAGTTAGTGGCAATCCTTAAAAAATCAGTGTATGATTGAATACATCTATACATTTAGTTGTAATATGCGGTCTTTGATCAGCTTAAAATCGGTCCGTCCTCTTATCCATTCAAGTTGGAAGAGTTGCCTAAAGGGAAACAATGTGTGAAAACTGTTTGAAAATTACACCCTAGGCTCCATTTGATTGGGCGGATAATATGATTTATGGAAAACATTTTCCTAGGAATATGGTCATCCTCTCCTAATTTTCCTTTGATAGAGGAGAATATTTTTCCTTTCAAATGAATTTTATAAATAGTAAAATGAAAAATTGCAAGTGGTAGAGTGGTGGTGGCTGTGATGCTAGGGTGGAAAAAAAAAATCACAGGACTATAAGTCTAAAAACTATCAACTATGCGATGAATCTTGGTTACAAAACCTCCAATAACACAGATAAAATACCTTGTAATGACAAGCCCGAACAATGGAGAATACAAAAGTCAACAAGAAGAAAATGATCAGTAAAATATTATTTTCGATACCAAGAACAATGTATCCAATATTAACAAAGAATAGAACATGATTTGAATATCAAGCAGATGAGTAAATCTTTTTCTTCTTCCTTTTCTCTTCTCCTCTTCTATCTCTCTTTGTGTCGGCACTCAAAAGATTTCAAATTCAGTCAGTGCTAACCTTAGCGAAGCACGCAGGTGCTTTTATAGCATAATTGATGCATTTGTGCTCCTTACGTGTATCAGGCATGACCTCTTTTGGACAATCCATGCATGTGGCTTTCAGATACTGTTCTCGTTGGGATTATTGTATGGCCATCTATCCTGTATCCATTATGTACTAATATTTCTGGTTCGTTGGGAATGGGTTTCGCTTGGCCGACCCTTGTATGAACCTTGTATTATCCTCTAGTGAGAGCAACTAATACTCTGCTGACTTTGCACGAATGTCATGCAAATATTCAGTGAACCCTGCCGCATGGCCAATGCTCAGACGATCCTTACTTGATGTCTCTATTTGAGAGTGCCACTAGATGACATGTTAATGGCTGTAGGACTTATAAGGAAGTAACCCAAAACTTAACAATAAAATTGTAACGGTGATGATGGGGTGGCATGATGGAAGTGTTGGTGGTTTTGGGTCAGTGGTGGCAGTGGACTAGCAGTGAGGTGGCTGTGGTGGTGGGAAATCGACGTCCATTCAAATGAAAAAGAAAACTGTTCCCCTTGTTAGATGAAACTTATTTCCATGGTTAATTTTTTTAAAGTCTATTATGTCCTATTAAACAAAGGAAAATTGAGTATAATTTCCTAGGAAATGTTTTGGTTCAACCAAATGGAGCCTTAGTGTAGCAAGTGAGGCAGCAAATTGTGTAAGAAGAAGATCATCTGGTAGTTTATGATTGGTTTGCAGTCTTTGGTGCTTATTCTATTAGTCCATAACTTGCCAATTTTTAATAAAAGGAATATGCATATTCTTGTCCTTAAACTTTTCTCTAAAAATTTACTGAATTCCTCAACTTTAATTGGTCAGTTGAATCAAAAAAATTTATTTTGTACCTAATATCACACAAATCCTCTAGGAATAATGCATTTCTGGCTCTTAGACTGTAATTAAAAAATCAATCACAGCCCTGAACTTTCAATTGCATCAATTCAGTCTTTTTTTTATCTTTTTCTTTTTTTTTGTATCCAATTAAAAGAAGAAAGCCCTAAAATGCTTTCATTCTCATGATTAAAAATTTTTCACATATCAGTTTAAGAAGTAAACCTTTTATACTTCTTTTTGCATTTGAAAAACTTTTACTCTTTTTTTTTTTTTTTTTTTTTTTTGTGTTGCATGACTTAAATGTTGGTCCTTTATATCGGGATTCAATCGAGTGTCAATGCTTGGGTAGCTTGCCACCGATGAATGAGAATCAAACTATCCTGAAGACATAATTCATTTCTATCAAACGAGATGAAATTGAACTCTTTTCTGTGAATTATGGGTTCTTATGATCTGGGTATTTTATTTTTCCTCAATTTTCCATTAAGATGCATCTCACATGTGAAATTACGATGGTATTTTTCCGTCATTTACAATTCAGCAAATCACTTTTATGTCTGCCATTTTACTTTGCCACATCAGCTTCCATCCAGCCACATTGGACAATTTTAGATGGAACTAGCAATCACCTGGTGGCATGTGCTCATGACAGTTTGGGATTTGTATGGAATTAGATAGCAAATAAAAGTTCGGAACCCAATTTATTCAATTGACAATTCAGCGATGCAATTGATAATTGAGGAAAGAATTGATTTTTGGAGTAAAGTTTAGAGGACCAAAATATATATTATATCTAAAAAGATTAGCATTTTGGAGGAGAGTCAGCTAAATGAACACACATGAAATAATTGTTGTATCAAAAGAAAAAGATTAATAGATCCGAATTTTCAATTTGAATGTTCTCTAGCTTTGATTCTGATCACAACAGATTTGAGTGTTCATGACAAGTTAAAAAGTGGATGATACCTGAAATGCTGCCTTGGTTTCGTGAAGCAGAAATTCAGAGGGTTGAAGCAGATTGTGGATCTCAAGCAGCTTGGTATCTTTGGCAGTCTTTTATTAAATACTTTCAGCGCTTCAACTAATGGACAAGAGTAATCAACTTGTCCTGAAGTTTTCATTTGCCTGTCTATTTATAACATTTTTTTATCAGTACTTGTCTCTTCACAATTGCATGCGTTCCATCTTAAGCCCACCTTGCCCTAATTAATTGTAAATCTATAGTTCATAATGTCCTTTTTTACCCTGTTGCAAGTACGTTACTTGTCACTGCTGAAATACAATGACAATGAAGAAAACATAATATTGAAATAGAAAGCCTAATGATTGTTCTTTGTGTCTTCTGAATCTAATTATGTATCGTATTTCATGGCATTTACTACACATCATATCTCTATATATTTCCTACCTTCATAGTTGTTCAACCAAGACAGACACTATAATTGTTGTTGGCTCGAGTGCATTTTTCTATGTCAACCTCATCTCTCTTATGTAGGTCGCTCATATGTTATATTGTTATATGAGGGGTGGTAGGTGTGATCATTTTGGATGGTTGACAGTTAGTTCCTTACTATTTACCTCCTTCCAATTAGTGCTTTGAAACCTAGCTTGTTGTCTTCTCTTATTATCTCATCTAGGCTTTTGATGTCATTGGTTCAGTTATGATACTTTTTGCTGGTTGGAGGAATTGTTGATGAAGATGGACAGAAGTCACATTCTCATCTATGGATTTGACGCAGACTGTTTGAAGAACATATTTGAAGAAATTTGACTGTCAGTCAGAATGGATGGTTTAGAAGTTGAGACTGTGACTGGCCAAGTGGGCTAACTTGAACTAGTAGTAATGGGATTTGAATCCCTTTTTTTATGTTATTTTGTGCAGTAGAATTCCTTTATTTGTGGGATCAAACACTCTCTTACTACCGTTAGGCTAGCTGATCTCCTCTTTTCCTAATCAAAGATTGCCATGGAGATGGGTAGTTAATCTCATACAAGTTATATTTAATGAACAAAAGAGGGCTTTTTGGTAAAATAGTGAGACAAGTTAGATTCTCTGGAATCTGGATGTGACATTTTGGTGTATGAAATAATTTGGTTCCTTTTGTTATTTTTATCTCAACTTACGAATGTATTTGAGTGCAACTATTCCAACATTCACCCTGCATTACGCTTCCAATTTATCCAAATGAAATTTTAAATATGCTTCCCTGTTGAATTATGAAAATCTTAACTTCCATTAAGTGCTAAAAATGTGTGGTTGAGCATTATGTTGTATTTCCAACTATAATCGTCATTCATTGAGAGATGTGAGATGCATATTTTCTGGTTGAATTGTCTGATTTAGATAGTATCTTATGGCAGTTCTGACTTCCTAGTGTATATAAGCCTTACCTAGTTTGCTTTAATTATGAGTGAAAGATAAGATTTCGTGGTGTATGTTATTTGCCAATGTTGAACGTTGATAAAGAAAATGAAGCAAGAGTAGAAGCAAAGTTATTGCGATAGATAGAGGCTCTAGATTCTAAAGAGGCTGGGATAAGGAGAAGTGAAATAGAATAGATGAAGTGCAATTGTAGTAATTATATACAGAACATTACCAAATCAAAATTAATAACCAAGCTATCCCAAATAATTGTTACCTTAGATATATAAGTCAAGAAAATTGAGAGATTGACAATGATGTGACACAGAGAATTTAATCAGGTTGACTAAAATGGAGAAATGTATCGGACATAATTTGTTTCCAAAATGTACGTTTGAAATTCAAAGAAGGATTATATAAGATAGCTATTATACATGCTTCACTTAGTGGATAAGAATTAGGCAATTAAACTTGTAGAGAAGTTAACCATTATATGATAATGTTAATATGGATGAATGAGTTCACTATAAAAGTTAAAATAATACATGTTTATATCTGTTGATGGGTATTAATACCCAGGGCCCAGTTGAAAGGTCCATTTCCACAAGTTGGGCCTTTGTGTCAAGGAAGCCCAGGGGCTAATTTGGCCCAAGAGAAGTAGTGGCCAAAGACTTTGTTAAGACCCGAGGACTCATGGAGAAGGTTGAGGACTCTGCTTAACCTGCAAAGTCTGTGTGTCAAAGTTGATAGCTGACTCTTTGTCAACTACAAAAAGGGATAAAGGCGACATATTAGGAAAGATGACAACTTTTGCAGAGTACACATGTCCTAAGAAGAGCAGCTGACTTTTAGAATCAGTAGGTTTTACAGAGCAACAGGATGGGTTTTGTAGAATTGATGGCAGGTTTTCTTATACATGCAAGGCCCTTGCTGAGAAGGTGATTGCCGATCAGTATATATATGCAAAAACGAGCTCCAAAAGAAAGGGAGAGGTGTATGAAAAAGAAGAGAAATACAGGGTGAACATAAGAAGACGCTATTCTGCTCTCAAGCTATGTTCTCACTCTCTTCTGTAACTTGAATCCCTTGTAATCAAAACTTTTATAGTGAAATCATTTACGGATCAAAAGTCCCGTGGTTTTTCCCTTTCATTCAAAAGAGGATTTTTTACATAAAATATTGCGTGTCACTGCTGCTTTCTCTAAAATTTCTCTAGCTTTCCCAGATGTTTCCTAAAAAGCGTGATTCCCCAACGAAAACTTAACTACACATTTGCATCCTCTAATCACTTACTTCAAAGGGGACGTTCAGTTTTCTTCTATGTTGCATAGGATTCAGATTCGATTTTACGGAGGATGGGTCCGAGGACGCATTTGGATCCCTATTCGTATAACAATCAGTATCCGATGACGCAACATTGGCACTGTCTATGGGAACCGACAAAAAGTCTGGTTAATACATTTTCAATAGCTGAAACATGGTGAACACGCGAGTACAAGCTAGTGCCCCGGTCAGAGATGCTACTTCATGTGACAATTGCCCTCCTACGAGTATTAGGATGGACGATCATCCTGATCTGTATGTACGGGCACTGGCGATGAAGATGGATGATATTTCCAGAGCGGTTCAAACCCTTTTTTCAAAATTGGACAAGCGACCGAAAGAGGCGCTATCTAAGGCCTCTCAAACTGCCACGTCAAAGAAAAAAGGGAAGGAAATGAAGGACCCTTCGAAGCAAGTTAGTCAGCATGAGGACTTGAGACCCAAGTTGTCTCGAGCAATAAAGTCCCACCGCGACTTGAAGGTCGCTTGAGTCTTAGAATTCAAGAGGACAGCCCAGAGAGGCAAAATCCTCGATATTCGCATGACAATCGAGAACCCACCTTTTAGGAAGGGCCCTCTCATGTCGAATTCCCTCCAAAGGGTAAGAGAGGTCTAGAATCGCAAACTGCACAGGATCCCTACGAGTTAAGGAACTATTTCAATAAGAAAAAGATGATGGCTCTTCCATAAGTGGAGGAGAAGCTTGAAAAAATTTGGCGATGAGTTTTCGAAGGGGGTGCAACTGACCTACGTAGATCGCCATTTACAATGGAGATCAGGACAAGGCCACTCCCTCCAAAATTTAAAATGCCAAATCTTGACATCTATGACAGAGCTCTGATCCAATGGATCATTTGGATCACTTCTGAGAATATCTGAGCCTCCGGGGATTAGGTGAGGCAACGATGTGTCAGTGCTTTCCCCTGACGTTTAAAGGTGATGCTAGGATATGGTTTTATAGACTGTCAGCGAACTCAATTTGATTGTTTGATGAAATGGCAGACAATTTCCTCTCTCAGTTTGCTTCCAGTTGAAGGATAGAGAAGCAACCATGGCATCTTGCTCGTGTGAAGCTAGGGTCCAGGGAGAGTTTAAAAGGTTTTTTGTCTCAATTTATTGCAGAGGCCGGGCGAATTCCGAAGCTAACGAACGAGGTTAAGCTCAACGCTTTCCTATCTACATCGGAAGGAGGTAGTTTCTTCAAGCATCTCGTCTACAAGGGGCCGCAAACCTTTGGAGAGGTCGAGGCCGTAGCTCGAGTATATATAGTGGTCGAAGAAGTCAATGAAGCCAAGAAGTCTAACCAAGAAGAGAATTCTTACCTGCGGGCGGTGGAAGGAAAGAGAAAGAATGGGGACCATTAGGGCTTCCAAAGGTCGAGGAAGCAGCAAAAGTTCGAGCAGGTCATTCGAAGGGAGTCCAGGCCTATGAACTTGACTCCCTTGAATGATTCACGTACCAATATCCTGATACAGATTTGGGATGAAAAATTTTTGAAGTGGCCAAAAGCATTAAAGAACCCAGATGGAGGCGATCAGTCAAAGTGTTGTCACTACCATCGCTGTGGAGGTTACAGTACTGAAGATAGTCGGATGCTGCAAAAGGAGATCGAGGAGCTAATCAAAAGAGGCCACCTTAATCACTTCTTGCAAAGATCTGGACAGGTTTCCGAAACAGCAAGTGATGGTGAGGCTGACCAACCAAGGAACAAAGTAGCTGCAGGAGTAGTAAACATGATATCGGCTCGTCCGGCCCAAGACGACACTAGGAAGAATTATGCAATGACTGCAACCAACAGGAGGCCGGGGGTAGAAATTAGGAAATAGGTCATTAGTTTTAGTAACAAAGATATGACTCATATGACTTTTCCACATTTTGACCCCTTAGTTGTAACAGACTTGTTTTTGATGGAGCTGTGGATTATCGGATGAAATGGTTGTTTATTGATAATAAAAGTTTGATGAGTTTGCTTTTTCTTGATACCTATTTTAAATTGGGATTTAAAAGAAGTCAGATGAAGGCATCGGAGGGACCCCTCTACAGGCTGGACGATGAATCAGTGCTAGTTCAGGGGGTCATCCAACTTGAAGTCACTTTAGGGACTTATCCGAGGATTGCATCCAAGACTCTCTCTTTCTTAGTAGTATACCTTCCATCGATTTATAATGCTATCATCGGACGTCCTTGTTTGACTGCCTTCGGTGCTGTCACTTTTATCCCGCATTTAAAGATGAAGTTTCCAATATCATTTGGGATTGGGGTGGTCCTTGGAGATCAAGTAGCTGGATGGACATGCTATCTGTCTCAAGTCACTCAGGTACCTCTTCCCCAATCTATTGAAGACCTTAATTTTTGTGATGAAACAACATTACTATAAGCTCAATCTGGGGAATTAATAGACCGAATCTCTTTGGATCCCAACAATCCTGAAACGTTCGTTCAGATAGGAAGTTATCTGCCTCAATCCTTTCGAAACTAGCTTATCAGTTTCCTCCGAAAAAATTCAGACGTCTTTGCTTGGGTACCAAGTGACATGCCAGGAATACCAACTGAAGTGATGGTCCATAAATTGGGCCTGAATCTCAATCATAAACCTATTTGGTAAAGGCAAAGAAACTATTCGATTGAGAAATTGATAGTTATTTGTGACGTAAAGAAACTTTTAAACGCTGGATTCATCCGGGAGGTGCACTATTCAGATTGGCTATCAAACGTGGTTATGGTAAAAAAGAGCAATAGAAAGTGGAGGATGTGTGTTGACTTTACAGATGTCAACAAGGCATATCCGAAGGACAACTTTCCGCTACCTAGAATTGATTTGATTGTAGACTTGACGTCCGGATATAAACTCTTAAGTTTTATGGATGCGTATTCAGGCAACAATCAAATACGGATGAGTCCTAATGATGAAGAGCTCACGTCATTCATGACAGACTAAGGGATATACTGTTACAATGTTATGCCTTTCGGATTGAAGAATGTTGATGCCAGCTACCAACGGCTCGTCAACAAAATGTTTGAGACCCAAATTGGAAGAAATGTGGAGGTTTATGTGGACAATATGCTTGTTAAGAGTAAGGCAATCGATCATGACACCTAAGATTTGGACGAGACTTTCAGTGTCCTCACGGCACACCAGATGAAGCTCAATCCAATAAAGTGCACGTTTGGAGTGGCTTTTGAAAAATTCTTAGGTTATATTATTTCACGCTGAGAGATTAAAGCAAAACTAAAGAATATCAGGGCTATCGTTGACATAAAGTCCCTTCGGATAGTTAAAAAAGTCCAGAAGCTGACCGGGAGGATAGCAGCACTCTCTCGTTTCTTGGCCAAATTGGCCGAGAAATTCTTCCCGATTTTCAAGGCCTTGAGGGGAACCATGACTAACGGTTTTCAGTGGACGAGTGACTATGAGAAAGCCTTCCGAAGTCTCAAAGAATATCTATCGAACCCCCCTCTCTTGGCTTCTCCTCAGCCAGGTGAAGAATTATATTTGTTCTCGCTATGTCTGGCATAGCTTTAAGCTCAGTGTTGATTCGACAACAGTATGACAGGCAGCAACTTGTATACCATGTCAGCAAAACCCTGGCTGATGCTGAAACTAGATACCCTCATGCAGAGAAGATGGCTCTGGTGCTTGTGTATTATGCTCGGAAACTGAGACTCTATTTCTAAGCGCACAAAGTTATAGTCCTGACTGATCAGCCTGTAAGAGCAATATTGTAGAAGCCCGAGATATCAGGGCGATTGTTCAAATGGGCCATTGAGTTGGGAGAGTTTGACATAAAATTTCACCCGATGCCAGCCTTTAAAGGTCAAGCGTTAGCGGATTTCATTGTTAAGACAACGACTCCAACACTAGACACTTTAGGCCTTTGTAATGCTGATGAACCTCGTAGCCCATTAATGTAGACTCCGCATGTGGACGACTCTTCAATGAAAGATGGTTGTGGCGTTGGCGTTGTGCTGAGAACACCTGAGGGATCAGAGATAAAATATTCAATGATTCTTGGGTTTTCAGCAACTAACAATGCCACGGAGTACGAAGCATTGCTAGCGGGACTTCGGTTGGCTAAGGAATGTTCGGCCAAGAACTTGGTTGTCTATAATGACTCTGAGTTAGTTGTGAACCAAGTCTGCGGAAATTTCGAAGTAAACAACCCACAACTTTCCAAGTACCTTTTAAAGGTCCAAAATTTTACTTCGGCCTTTGAGGGAGTAGAAATGGTCCACATCTCCAGAGAGGAGAACGGGAAAGCCGACTTTTAGCAAAGGTAGTAGCATCAAGAGATCTTGAGCAGTATCCCCGAGGGATGCGCAAAATCCTTGAGAAACCGAGTATAGAAGATCCCGAGTCAGGGGTAATACAGGTATTGAATGTTAGCAATTGGATGATTCCCTATTTGAGGTACTTGTCTGACGGGACATTACCTGAAGGTTTGGATGAAGTCAAGAAGGTAAAAAAGATAGTAGGTTGGTATAGCATCATTAATGGCCAGTTGTACCGACATGGGTTCTTTGCCCCCTATTTACAGTGCCTCACCCTTGAAGAGGCTAATTATGCCCTCTAAGAAGTGCACATCAGAATTTGTGGATCCCACATTGGGGACAAAAACCTTACTTTTAAGTTGATGAGGTAAGGGTATTATTAGTCTACCATGAAGTACTATGCCATAGATTTCGTACTTAAATACAAAAATTGCCAAGTCCACGGGAACCTCACTCACCAGCCTCACATAGAACTTCGAGCTTTGCAATTACCTTGGCCATTTGCATAATGGGGGCTCGACATACTTGGACCTCTATCGATAGCTTCCAGACAGAGAAAGTTCCTGATCGTCGGGATCGCCCATTTCATAAAGTGGATTGAGGCCATGCCATTAGCCAGGGTAACTAAGCAGAATGCTACAGAGTTCATCCGCCAGAACATTATGTGCAGGTTTGGTATTCCAAAATATATTGTGACTGATAATATAACCCATTTTACTGAAAAACGGTTTTCCAAGTATTGCACGAATTTAAAGATAATGTTGGTTCATACATTAGTTGCATATCCACAAAGTAATGGGCAAGTGGAAGTCACGAACCGCACGATACACGGGCTGATGACAAAGTTGAAGCATTCGGTGGGCTTATGGGTGCATGAACTACTGTTAGTTTTGTGGTCGTACAGAATAACGTCGAAAGAGTCAACACGAGAAACGCTCTTTAGCCTGTGCTATGGGGTCGAAGTAGTCATTCCAGTGGAAGTTGGACTGCCTAGTCTCGGGGTCGAGTGCTTCAACCTAAGTGACAATGCTCAAAAGCTTAAGGAAAACCTTGATATGCTCAAGGAAGCCCGAGACATGGCAAGACTGTGGACAGCAGCATATCAACAGATAATTGCCAAACATTATAATAAGAAGGTGAAAGCACGCCAGTTTTAAGTAGGAGACTTAGTACCGAGGAGTATTGAGGTTACGGGTAAAAATACCGGTCGGAACAAGTTTTTCCCAAATTAGGAAGTGTCCTTCCTGGTTTCGGCCATCTTTCGAAATGGAGCATATAAATTGTGCACCCAGGAAGGCAGACTTGTTTCTCGAACATGGAATGCCTCTTACCGCAAAAAATATTATTAGTAAATAGACAGCCAGGTAAAGTCAATTGTATCATTTGATGTGCTTGTATCACGTTTTATTAATGCAATAAAATTCCTTTTGCTTATTCACTATTTTGCATTCTATTGAATATTTATATATCATTTCATAAACTTACAAGACCTAGGCTCCCTTAAGTCAAGTGGAATGGTTCCTTTCACTTGTTCCCAAAGCTATTCTAAAACAATTAGTAAAACTCGATAAGGCCAAGTAGCTCATTTGAAGTTGTACTAAAAAATTCAGCAATATCGAGCGGCTTATTTGAAGTCAAACTCAAAAACTTGGCAACAGTACCAAACAACCCACAAGAAGTTGAATCTAAAAACTTAGGGGTCTTAAAATGGCAAGAATGTGAAGACCCTAGAGATAGCATCGTCAGCCAATAATGATTGAAAGGTTCAAACACTTCACTCATAAAGGATAGAGCTTTCTTATGATATGTCCGAGAAAGAGCCTAATGTATAAGCAATCCAAGTAAGAAGAGAGATTGCACTTTGTTCATATATTATGTACAACCAAGAAAAAAAAATTTTATTACGTCCTGAAAAACCCTGGTCGAGAGGGGTTAAGAGTATCATCCTCTTCCGGATGATCAATCAGATCTGACTTGTATTGAGCATTGGCATTCCTCAGAAGAAGCAAAAAAAGAGGAAACTTTGTGATCAGTATCTTTATTATGCGACGATATAGTCCAATGCCATCCCATTACTTTTGCTCCAATGAAGATCTGTTGTCCTCGACCTTTATTGAAGCCCTGAGCTTGTCCTCTAGCTGAAGATTCTGCTTCGAAGAGAGGTATTTTGTTGCTGCTGAGCCTTCAATAGATCCTCAAGGGAAGAAATCTTGCTCTTGGCCTCAGCATGCTTGAGACGATTTGCACGCTCCTCTGAAGCTCTGTGGGTATTTAAGTCAACGCAAGACTGGGCGACTTCATCGATAATTGGAGTAAATTGGCCGATCAGCTCACACAGTTGCAAAACAGAAATCGGTCATTAAAGCGTTGTCCAAAAGAATAAGAACCTTAGGTGTTATAGAAAAGTACCTTTGAAAAGAGATAGCTCATTGTTGAACCTTCCTCCTTGGGGGCTTCGAACTCCAAGAGTTCCATCGCCTGAGCCACGTCAACTCCAGTGGCAGCCTCTTCGGCCTCTATTATGGCTTCGGACATAGGGGTTGCTTCGCGAATGTCTTAGACTTGGGGCTCGGCTATTTCAAAAAACTCAACACACTTAGTCTCTCTCCCAGCGTCGTGTGAAGTCCCTGTGATGTCCCTTGCTCTATAAATTTGGATCGCAAGATGAGGGAGCTCAGGGACAGGCGTTTATATTACCCTTATTTCCTTGGCCTAAGTACTCTCTGTCGGACCCACAATTGCCTCCTCAGCCTGTGCCTCAGTTATGTCCTCGGTTGGATTATCAATCCAATCCGAAGCCTCTCTATAAAAGACGGGCGGAAGGTCAGGCTTGGGCTTGCCAAAAGAAGAAGGACCGACAGGCAACTCAACACTTGTGTCCTTGGTCTGGGAAGATTGGACAATTGGCTCACCAAGTGTTGAGGGTCCGACCGTATCAGCACCTCGGACCGCCATTGTTTCAAATGGTCTCTTTCTCCTCACCAATTAACCGATGACATCTTCGTTGTCATCGGAGAAAGAAGTCTCAACAACAGTCCTCGGACGTTTGGAAGACTCTGTCTGACGACTTTTCTCCACGCTCTCGGATAGCTCCTCGATCCTCAACGGCTTAAGTTTACTTTTCAGCTTCCTTTTCTTCACGAGATGAACGGTGGAGACTCCTGAGTCCTCGGGCTGAGAATCCCACTTAGCTTTTTCAAAGGCGTCAGCTTTCAACCATCGGTTCTTTTTGTTTTTGTTAAAAGAACCGAGGTTATCATGAACGATATTAGTGAAGCCCTTCATTGCCTCTCTCCTTACTCGTAGTGTCACCACAAAAACTCGAGTCCACATTTCCCCACTCATTCGATACACCCCATTCGAGGGGGACAGCAAGGACAAAGTAGTTGTCTTTTCATCCCTTGGTGGAATCAGGATTTCCACTACTAATATCAAATTCGGGTCAAGGGTAATAACAATCCAATTTTGGCTGTGAGAAAATCTCAAAATAACCTTGACCACCGCAGTTTCAAAAACTTTACCATGACAACGTGCGAAGACACAAAGGGAGATGAGATATCTCACCGTGTTCGGTTGTAATCTAGCCATTGGAACTTTAAGAGTTATTATCTTGTAAAGCTCCAGTGCCATGGGATAGCGAAAACCACCATTTAGATGAACTTCGTAGACGGTAACGAAACCATCTGGAGGGACGCAAGCTCTATCGTTTGCACCAGGCAACAGCATCGCAGTTGAACTTGGGATCTTGTATTTAGCACAGATGACCTCCAGATCTACCAGAGAAACGGTAGATGGAATATCCTTTACTTCGGGAGCCATCGCGAAACCAAATGAGAAAAATGGGGGATGGAAGTCTGAAAGAGGAAGACCCAAAGCGTTCGAAAGAGAGAACTTAGAGTTGCAGACGAAAATCTGAAGGAGTAGGAGGATTCTTAAACCACTGAAGAATTCAAAAGATGCGCCTCATTATGTCCAGACCACGCGTCAACTTCTCATAAGCTGCAGGCAATAATGACCTTTATATTTTCAAGGCGACATCAATCGCATTTAATGCCTCAATTGACGATGCACTCCAGCCTCTCGAACTCAAAGAAAGTCCTCAGACACATTTTGATCAAACTATTGGTCTTAATAATATTCGAAGACGTTATTGGTTTCGGACACATAAGGCAACATCAATCGCATTTAATGCCTCAATTGATGGCGCGTGCCAGCATCTCGGACTCGAAAACAGTCCTCGGGCACATTTCGGTCAAACTATTGGTCTCAATAATATCTTCGGACATTTGTAAGTTTGCACTGAAAAAAGGGGAACATATGCTAGCATCAAGCTATTGCTAAATAATGGACGCATAGCAAAGGCACAGACGATTTTCCAATGAAGAATGCCTTTGCATGTCACTTAAGATATTTCTGCGGCTAATAGACATGCCAAAAGTTGAAGTTCTCAAACCTCTTGGCATGGGGGACTAGTGATGGATATTGATACCCAAGTTCCAGTTGGAAAGTCCATTTTCACAAGTTGGGCCCTTGTGTCAAGGAGGCCCAGGAGGCTAATTTAGTCCAAGAGAAGTAGTGGCCAAAAACTCTGTTGAAGCCCGAGGACTCATGGAGATGGCTAAGGACTTCGCTTAACCTGCAAAGTTTACGTGTCAGAGCTGGTGGTTGACTCTGTCAACTACAAGAAGGGATGAAGGCGACATCTTAGGGAAAATTGCAGCTTTTGTAGAGCACGTGTATCTTAAGAAGAGCTGTTGACTTTTAGAATCAATATGTTTTACAGAGTGACAGGACAGGTTTTATAGAGTCGATGGCGGGCTTTCTTACACACGCAAGCCCCTTGCTGAGTTGGTGGTTGCCGATCAGTATATATATGCAAAATGAGCTCCAAAAAAAGGGCGAGGTATATGCAAAAGAAGAGAAATACGGGGTGAATATAAAAAGACGCTATTATGTTCTCAAGCTCTGTTCTCACTCTTTTCTATAACTTGAGTCCTATGTAATCAAAACTTCCATGGTGAAATCGTTTACAGACAAAGAGTCCCGTGATTTTTTCCTCTTATTCAAAAAATGGTTTTTCACGTAAAATATTACGTGTCACTGCTACTCTCTCGAAAACTTCTCTAGTTTTACAAGACGTTTCCTAAAAAGCATGATCCCCCAACGAAAACTTAATTACACATTTGCATCCTCTAATCACTTACTCCAAAGAGGACTTTCGGTTTTCTTCTGTGTTGCATGAGATTCGGATTTGATTTTACAGAGGATGGGTCCGAGGACACATTTGGATCCCCGTCCGTACAATAATCAGGATCCAAGGACGCAACATCTGTAGACATTTAGCAATAGTACCTTTAGAAAAAATGAGTAGGTTGCAGTTAAAGTGATTCAATCACTTATAATGAAGATCAAATGAAGTGCCTCTAAGATATGGTGACTCGGTTGAGGTTGAAGACGAGAAGAAATAGGGAGATAGGTGAGATAGAATATGTACAGTGCTATAGATAGAGGTTTTAGAATCTAAAAGAGTTTGAGATGAGAAGTAAAATAGAATAGATAAAGTGCAATTTTAGTAATTATATATAGACATTAACAAGTTTAAATTAATGACTAAGATATTCCTAATAATTATATATTTCATTACGTTAGATTTATATAAGTCAAGAAAAGTGACAGATGGACAATGTCATGACAAATAGAATCAATGCAGATTGTTTAGGATACAGAAATGCATTAGTTTGTTAGCCAGTGTACCTCTAAAATTAAATAAATTTATATAAAATAGCTATTATAGCTGCTTCACTTTATGGATAAGAACTTTGGGCAATTAAACATGTAAAAAAGATAATAACTGCACGAGAATATTATAATGGACGAATGCTATCACTCTGAAAGTTAAAATAAGAATGATTAAATTTGTAGATATTTAGCAATAGCATCTATAGGGGGGAAATGAGGAAGTGGCAATTAAGGTGAGTCTGAACACTTATAATGTAGATCACATGAAATGCCTATGAGGAAGGGTGACTTCATTGAGGTTAAAAGCAAAAAGAAATGGAGAGATGGGCCTAGAAGCTTGAAATAAGGTAATAGATTACGGTATAAAATTATATGTATTCTCATAGTATGTACTAAACCAAACGGAATAGAGGAAATGGATATATGTAGCCAACCTTACTTGGTGAGACTTAAGGTTTTATTATTTTATCTTGTTGATATGCCACGGTATAATGGAGTTATGACTTGAGAGCTTCATCTACCAAAATATGCATGCTGATTTCAATTTAAGAAGAATGAAGAATAAATATATGTTGACATGTCTAAATTTATTGATGGTAAATTGAGCATCTTGGTGTCACAGAATCTACAATTGAAGTCACAGAGGATCTGAAGAAGGGCATTGAATTGATGAAATCAGTTTCTGATAAAAGTCTTGATCTTCTGAGGCCATCTGCTCGATATTTTTCTCTATTTAAAGGTGGGGATCTAGATTTTGGTTCAGTGAGTACTTAGTAGAGGCCATCTCATCTTTGGGATGGTTTTTAGTATATCGTGAGAAACTGTACCTAATGGCTGCATGTCTAGTAAAACTTTACATATCCAGCCAAATGATTTTTTGCATGCAAAAATTGTCACAATCAGAATTATTCAGTCATCCTTGAATAAAGAGGCTGCCCGATGCTTGAGGCTCTCAAGTGTTGTTATGATCATTTTAGTATAAAGGCTTCCATATCCATTCAACGATTAGGATAGAAGTTGGTTGGATTAGTGATAAAGATTGTATTAAGTAATTTAAATAGTTATTTAATATTGACTTCTTATTTTGATCGTTTGGATAGATATGGAAGCCTCTCTCCATTGGAAGGACCATAATAGCTCCCGAGGCTCCCATACCTTGAGATATGTGGAGGTTGCAAGGAGGTTGCTTTTATAATTTTAACCTATAACCTCCAAATCAAAACGGAATGGTTTTTCCGTTGTTTAAGGCTCACTCTCGTAATGGTCTTTCCATACTCTCGACCATTTTGGTATCGATAGCTCAACTCTAGACAACTGTGAATCAATGGGTCTCTGGAAAGCATGTGAATCAGGAGGACACTACTAACTTCCCAAGTCATTTCTTCCAATAACATTGCTTCAAAAGATCATTGTTTTTATCATTGATTCTGCTGGGCCTTCTGCAATTTCAACTTTTCAAACGTGAAGGATGCCTTTGTCAATGTTCCAGGGGAAAAAAAGGACATCCTGGACCATGAAAAGGGCAAGTATAGTCTTGTTAGAAATGCAGAGGATTACCAAGTTGGAATTTATGACAAGCCACTTCCTTGCTTTGGCTGCGGGGTAGGATGGTTCTCGTAAGTACTTTTATCCTGCAAGTATCTTCATATTCGATCAAACTACCTACCTTCCTCTCCCCGTAACTGTTCTTGTTCAGTTTTCTTTTAGGGTTCGTGTTCCCACTCACATGGTACTATGCAACAATTCTCTATTTTGGAAACTGTTACCGCAAAGATCCGAGGGAACGAGCTGGCCTTGCTGCATCTGCGATTGCTGTAAATCATACCTCTCGAATCCTTCTCCTGTTCATCGTTTTCAGGCAGTGAGTTTTCTTTTCTGAGTAGAAAAATAGATTTATTGGGGTTGAATTTGGGTTTGTTTTCATACAGGCAATGGCTTGCACAGTCGTGTTGTTGATCATATTACTTGTGAATCTACTGTAACCTCCATTGCACCTTGGATCTACCTTCTAAGAGATTTGGAGGAGAAAATCGAAAATATAAGTGTTCTTTTGTAGATGATTTGATCGAATATTTACAGATATTCAAAGGAGATAAGATGGCCTCTTGAAGGTGTAGTATTGGGCGACATATTTGTGCAGTGAAATTGTATATTGGTATTGAGTATAATAAGCTCCCCAATGCCAGTTATATTACACAAAGATGTAATGAATTTATATATTCAAGCTGTTGTTGGTTGAAGGCCTTTACCAAATTGTCACAAGTTTGGAGTCTTGATTGGCAGTTTTTTTCTTGACAGTGTTATGTTGATATGCGGTTAATGTACCAATAGATCTAAAAACTTTATATTATTAAGTGAATACCTAAGAATTGGTTTTTACTAACAGTTTATTTTATAGGGATATTTACACTAATGATAATTGGCTTCTAACATAAACTAGATCTAAAACTGATCATCGAGCAAGCATTTATTGTCTCGTCGATGATCGACTCTAAAAGAGTTCTTGTGTGCCCCTAATGGTCAACACAATTATTCTTCTTGTGGATAGCACAAATTCTTATGGTCTTATTTCCCCTTTGCGGACCGACTTACTTGATAAAAAATAGGCTTGATATTTCTTCTTTGTTCTCTTTTCCGTACCCAATTTATTCCACTATAAGGGATGCTTATTTGAGCGTCCGAGTGGACTTTCCTTCTCCACCAAAACCCTTATTTGGATCTTGACAAGGTGAAAGTAGTTGGGTCGAAATGAGTGTCTAATTTGTGAGGAGATTGCGTTGTTTTCACGTCAAGATTGAGGACCTGCAGATAATAAAATTTGTGTATATAAGATGAGGTTGGTATCAAACTTAGTGTGTGAAAAATATCATAAGCATTTCTTATCTGTGAGTCTCTTTTGATGCACATAATTCAAAATCAAGGTTCCAATGTTTGTTTGGGGGTGGGTCAACTGTCATATGGGTTGAATCCAAAAATCGAGGGTTTCATCAAGTGTATGATGAAAAACTAATAATTTTTTTT
>JAODPA010116841.1:0-18686 GCA_025585075.1 Nepenthes mirabilis
ATTTAGTTCTTACACTTTATTTTTTATCTTTTTATTTTGAGTCTTGGATGGCTGTGCCACCGTTGCTCTCTTTTGTTTATATTTCTGCACTTTAATTTCTATTGTTGTGGGACTGCTCAGCCGCCAAAGGTATTTTAATTTTTAGCAATTTAAATTTCGTTACTTAATATTTAGTATCTTATAGTTCACTTGAGGGCCGTACCGCAGCCGTTAAGGCCGCTTTGATTATCCCCGAATTAACATTTTAATTTTCATTTAATATTGTTATAGCTACGAAATTAATTTTGCATAGAAAATCAACTCCCTGTGGATATGATCGCCGACTACCCGAAAAACTACACTGAACCCTCGTATACTTGCGAGATTAAAAATACCATACCTATTAAGATTCGGTCACTATGTAAATAAAACAAGTATTTAGACGCTTCCGTAAAATTTTATGGTTTGTGAAATTTGGTCTTTAGTGGTATCTCACTTGTCTTCTATTCTGTGTTATAGCCAACCGACCTAGTTTTCTGACCGGTCAAGATAAGGTTGACCAAGAACCTTGGCCAGTCAACTTGGGGGCCAACTTAAGAAGTTTGGCCATTGATCCTGTACAAGAACAAAAAAGAAAAGAAAAAGCGAAGAAAGAAAATAAAAATATAAAACTTTAAGTTTTCTTATATATATTTATACCTGTGTAGAAAGTGTATGGTCCTAGGTATTACGTACGTATGTATGTATGATCATTGATGGTGGTCATTGGGATTTATGACCCATTCCATCACATCATAAGTCTACAGGAGCCTGTTTAATTGTGGCCAAAGGGGTCACTTCATTAAAAATTGTCCGAAGCCGAAAAGACCAATGGCAAAGAAGCCAAGTATTCCAGGCAAAGTTTTTACCATCCAAATTCAGGATGTGGAAGTGACAACAAATATAGTGGAAGGTACTCTCTCTATCTTTGGTACTCCTACTCATGTACTAATGGATTTAGGTGCCACTCATTCTTTATATCTCCAAGATTTGTGTATCATTTGTTATCATCCCCGCATAATTTAGAACATATTTTAAATGTATCAACACCTGTGGGATCCTCTATTATGACTGATATTATGTATATGAAGTATGAAATCTGGATTGAGGAGTCAAAACTAACGGATTTGATATTATTGAAAATATACAACTTCGATATGATTTTAGGTATGGACTGGTTGACAAGTTAACATACTAACGTTGATTGTTTTCACAAACGGGTATATTTTTCCATTCCGGGGCTTGAACTATTCTACTTCCAAGGGGCAGTACAAAAGGAGTTGCCCAATTTTATTTTAGCCTTACATGCTCATCATCTAATAAAGAAAGAATGTCAAGCTTATTTGGTTTACACCAGCACAATTAGGTCTCACGATATGCCAATAAATGATATTCCAGTGGTTCATGAATTTGAGGATGTTTTTCCTAAAAATTTTCTTGGTTTGCCCCCACATCGGGAGATTGAATTCGAAATAGAAGTTATTCCTGGATCAAGCCCAATTTCAAAAATACCGTACTGAATGGCTCTAGTAGAACTAAAAGAATTAAAGCAACAGTTGGAGGAACTTTTGGAAAAGGGATTCATCCGACTAAGTGTCACTCCTTAAGGTGTTTTGGTCTTATTCGTGAAAAAGAAAGATGGGTCATTATGATTATGTATCGACTATAGAAAATTGAATAAGATCACCATAAAAAATAAATGCCCGTTGCCAAGGATTGATGACTTATTTGATCAATTATAATGGGCACAGATATTCTCTAAAATTGATCTTCACTCGGGTTACCACCAACTAAGAATTAAAAAGGAAGATGTAGCAAAAAATACGTTCCGCACCCGGTATGGGTACTATAAATTTCTAGTTATGCCCTTTGAATTGACTAATGCCCCGGTGACCTTTATAGATCTAATGAATCGGGAATTTCAACCATATTTGGATAAATTCGTGGTTGCATTTATTGACAACATATTGATCTATTCAAAGGATTACGAGGATTATGAAGCACACCTGAGAATTGTGCTTCAGACACGGCAGGAAAAAAAAACTATATGCTAAGCTGAAAAAGTGTGAGTTTTGGTTGGAGAAGGTAGCCTTCTTGGGACATATTATGTCAAAGGAAGCATTTCTATTGATCCTATAGAGATTGAAGCCGTTGTTAATTGGAGTCAACCCATAACGGTAACTGAAGTACGAAATTTTCTTGGGATGGCAGGTTACTATCGGAGATTTGTAGAAAATTTCTTAAGAATTGCCATGCTCTTGACACGACTGACAAAGAAAGAAACTAAGTTTATCTGGACAAAAGAATGCGAGCAAAGCTTTCAGGAGTTAAAGAATTAATTGACTTCTACTCCAATTTTGACAATTCTCGAAGGATCTGGTGGATATGTGGTCTATTGTGATGCCTCGAGAACAGGGCTAGGCTGTGATTAATGCAGCATGAAAAAGTAATAACTTATAGGTCAAGACAATTGAAGGTGCACGATAAGAACTATCCGACCCATGATTTAGAGCTAGCTGCATTAATCTTTGCCCTAAAAATTTGGAAACTCTATTTGTACGGAGAATATTTTCTAGTATATTTAGACTATAAGAGTCAGAAATATTTATTCTCCCAAAAAGAACTGAACATGAGACAAAATGGTGACTGAATTTCTTGAAAGATTATAATTGCGAAATACAATATCAACCTGGGAAAGATAATATGGTGGCAGATGCCTTAAACCGTCAGATGACTTTCATAGCTAATTTGAAGATTAAAGAAATGGAGATGCTAGAATATATAAAGCAGTATGATATTAAGAGATATATGTATGGTGACCGAATGATCTTGTATTTTCAAATTCAGCCAGATATATTAAACCGAATTAAAGAGGAACAAATGAGGGATTCATTCTTGATAAATAATGTTGGAGATTTAGATCGAGACTCTCAAATTGATTTTAATATCTGTGCTAATGGTGTTTTAAAGTTTCGAGATCGAATATGTGTACTGACCATTGGAGAATTAAATGAGAAAATCATGAAGGAAGCCCATTGATCAAAGTATACTATCCATCTAGGTATCAACCAAATGTACCAAGATTTGAGAAAATTATTTTGGTGGAGAAATATAAAAAGAGAATTGTGGGTTATGTAGGAAAATGCTTGGTTTGTCAACAACTAAAAGTCGAGCGCAGAAAGCCATCTGGATTGTTAAACCCTTGCCAATTCCAAGTTGGAAGCGAGATGATATATCAATGGACTTTGTAATGGGATTACCCAAGACTTCGAGAAATCATAATGCGATATGGGTAATTATTGATCAACTTACCAAGTCAGCACATTTCTTAGTAGTTCGAATGAAGTATTCTAGAGATCGATTGGACCGAATGTATATTGAGGTGATTGTAAGGTTGCATGAAGTACCAGCTTCTATTGTATTAGACAGAGACTCAATATTCGTCTCTAAATTTTTAAAAAGTCTACACTAAGAATTAGTGACAGAATTAAAATTCAGTACAGCCTATCATCCACTGACAGATAGACAATCAGAAAGAACTATCCAGATTTCGGAAGATATGCTACGAGCCTCAATATTAGAAATGAAAGGCAACTAGAATAATTATTTGGCATTGGCGGAGTTTGCATACAATAATGGTCATCAAGGAAGTATCGAGATCGCCCCTTTTGAGGCATTGTACTGGAAAAAATGTCGATTACTCATCCATTGGAAAGAAACGGGTAATAGGAAACTCATAGGACCAAATATTATTGAAGAGATATCAGATAAGATCAAAACAATTTATGAAAAATTGAAGGTGGCCCAGAGTAGGCAAAAGAATTATGTAGATAAAAGGAGATCAGATCTGAAATTTGAAAGTGGAGAATTTGTATTCTTGAAGGTGACACTATCCAAGGGCCTATCTCGATTTGGAGTGAAAGGGAAATTGAAGCCAAAATTTATTGGGCCTTTCGAAATTCTAGAAAAAGTTGGTGAGGTAACTTATCGTATGGCATTACTACCAAGTATGGGAAAGGTGCATAATATCTTTCATATGTCTATACTTCGAAAATATGTTTATGATCCAGTCCATATTGTTGAATACAAGCCCTTGATGATCCAGGAAGACCTAACTTATGTCGAGAAACTCGTGCAGATTTTGGGACAAAGAGAACGAGTCTTTCGAACGACAATTATTCCATTAGTGAAGATATTGAGGAACCATACACAAGAAGAAGCTACATGGGAAAAGGGGGACGAGATTTGAGAAAAGTACTTCCATATTTTTCGTCATTAAGGTACATGATGTTATTTAAATTTCGATGACGAAATTTTATAAGAATGGTAGAAATGTAATGGCCAAATTCTAGATTGCATGAGTTCACTAAAAACATATTAGAACTTAGAGACCAAAAATCCAAACGAACCAAAAGATTCACTTTGGAAATCCAAAAGATCCACTCCAGAAAATTTACTCATAAGTGGTCCATTTCGGCATTTTAACCATTTCAAAACTCCATACCGGTCAACTAAATCATTCCAAAATTTTATATCGATTAAGTAAAACATTCCGAAAATCCATACCGATCAAATAAAGCATTCCAGAAATCTACACCAGCCAAATAATTCATTTTGGCAATTTAACCATTCCGGAAGTCCATACCGGTCAAAACATTCATTCCAGAATTATCATTCCCAAACCGGCCAAATAATCCATTCCGGGAATTGCCATTTTGGAATTCCAAACTGGTCTGGTAGCCCATTCCAACATTTATCATTCCATAAATCAAAATCGGTCAAAATGTCCATTCCGAAAAATATCATTATGAAAATCTAAACCAGTCAAAATGTCCGTTCAGGGAAATATCATTTTAGAAATCCAAACGGTTAAAATGTTCATTCCGAAAATTCAAACCAGTCAAAACACCCATTTCGGGAAATATCATTCTGAAAATCCAAATCGGTTAAAATGTCCATTTCGAGAAATATCATTCCAAAAATCTAAATCAGTCAAAACGTCTATTCCAACAGTTGCCATTCTGAAAATCTAAACCGATCAAGTAGTGCATTCCAATATTTATCATTGCAAAAATTCAAATCGGTCAAGTACTCCATTTTGGCAGTTGCCATTTCATAATTCCAAATAGGTCAAGTAGTTCATTCTAGCATTTATCATTCTGAAAATTCAAACCGGTCAAGTAGTCCATTCTGGCAATTGTCATTCCGAAAATTCAAGCCGGTTATGTAGTCCATTCCGACATCTATCATTCTGAAGAATCAGATATAAAATATACCATAATCTGCGTATATTAATCAATTAACACGCCATATTGAACTTTAAACCTTAACTTAATAACTCAACCAAACTAGACTAGTGACTAAGCACTATCAGGGATACCTAAGACAACATGCTAGCACCATTTCAGCTTAAAAGACTAATAACTAATCACTATTAAGGATACCCAAGTTAGCATACTGTCAGTAGCACAACTAACGAGAAACTCTATCTAAGGCGAGGTAAGGGAAGGGAAGAACTATAAGGAAAGGGAAGAACAAATAAGAGGAAAATAAGAGAGGAAAAACTTGTGTGACTAAAGGAAAAGGTAGAACTCAGCAAGTCAAGTGACCAAATGGCAAGTGTACCTATGACTTCCTTCCTTGTTGCGTTTCCTTAAGTATTGTTGTTTCAGTACTTTAATTTTCTATTTTACTTATTTTTGTAATATCATGAGAAAATTATATTTAAAGAAAGAAAAATACTACTAGATCATTTGATATTAATTCTGAAATTTGGAGTATCAAACCGGTGATTAAATATAATCCGACAAATACCAAGTTCAAACTCTTTTTTTAGTATAAAAAGATATATTTTTAGACTCAAGTATGAATATTATTATCAGAATTGTCGTGTCATATTGTATAAATATTATTGTCAGAATTGTCATGTTGTCATATTATATGAATATTATTGTTAGAGTTGTCATGTTGTCATATAGTATGAATATTATTGTTAGAATAGCATAATGTACTATAATAATAAATACTGAATGGGAGCTCTATATCATATTGTCAGAAAGATTAATTTTTTTAGAATAAAGAAAATTTAGTATCTGTAACAGACAATAGAATTTTCATAAGAAATTTTGAAATAAAGTAAGCAACTTGACCATGATAGATCGACAGATAGTATATTCTAGCATATCTTAATATATTATGATGGAAGATCGATATCTGATAATTCAATTTAGTTTAGAATCGTTGAGGCAATTTCGACCCCATCTATCGGGTATAAAGGTATATACCACCTATATCGGGGTACAAATATGAGCTCCAACCTTAAATTGTGTGGACAGACACAATCCACCTACCTCGGGGAGTAATATGAGCTCAAGCATTAGATTGTGTGGACAAAACACAATCCGGACTTTGATTAACCACTTCTTTAGTTGGTAAGACTTACCAGCCCTGATCCTTACAAAAAATTAAGAAAAGAAAAATTATCTGTAAAGTTTGAAGAAAGGTACAAGAAAAAAATTATATGTTTTCCGTCCTCTGTAATGATTCCTATATATGTTATTATATTTTAACTAAGAAAATTATATGATCTTTCTTATAATTATTGTACATTATTGAGCATTTGTGTGACGACCCAAGTTTTAAAATACGATAATTAGGACATAATTAATTAATAATGATCAAGGATTATATTCAGAATGTGAAAAAATTAAGTTCGGAAGTAGAAAGAGTAAGTTAGCCCTATAAGATATTGATTTCCAAGATATGGTTAATATGGGTGGTGAGATTTTAAATTTTTAAAATATAGTAATTGGGAGATAATTAAGTTGAAATAGGTGAATTATAATCAAAAGGTACGGGAGTAATCAGATTAAAAAGCTCAAAGATTTGAAATTGGTAAATCGAAAATCAAAATTATAAACCAAAAAATGTTAATCCGTAAATAAGATTTCGGGCTTTAAATTATAATAATCATGTCCTATTAAGGTTATATGATCAAAATTAGGGTCTAAGGATATAAAAAATTGGATTAGAATGGTCGAAATAGATCTCGAACGGTGAAAAAATGAAGTAGGCTTGCTGTAGGCTCGACTCAAGCTTGATCCATGCCCGACTAGCACCCGAGGTGCCACCTAGGCGCAAAAAATAGAACATCGCGCTCAAGGTGCCACTGGGGCATGAAAAACAGAATCGCTCACCCAAGGCCCAATGGGCGATTGAGCACGGCCCGTTGAGTTTCTTGGCACCCGATGAGTGCATACACGTATAAAAACACACGAGAGTTTTCTCCCATGATTTTTCCGGCCTTTTTTGGGTTTTAGAGAGAGAGGGCGTGGGAACTAGAGAGAGAAAGAGGAGATGAAGGCTCACGAGTCCGAATCCGTCCGAAAGCTAGTTGAAAAAATGGTAGATCGGAATGAAACAAGTACACTCATACTCTCATCTTTTATTTTCTTACACTTTTGTCTTGTTTTCTTAAGGTATCCTTGTTCCGATACCCAATTAGGTTTATATTTTATAATTCTCATAATCTAAGCATGCATATATATTAATTTGGAGTCCGAATTTGTAGTTTAGGTAATGTTTCAGACAAGGAAACCCTAACCCCCACACCCGAGCATGAAACCCACGAATTTTTGGGGTTTTAGCTTAATTTGGGACTAAATTATGGTTACCCATGACTTGGGCATGTGATTTTATCAATTGGGTATTCGAATTTGGGTTTGAGGGGAAAATTCATTCGCAGAGCCCCTAACCCTAGCCCGAACACTGTTTAAGCTTCGATTTGGGGTTTAATGTATAAATTGACTTGGGATTATAGTTACCTATACCTTGAGTTCGATAATTTACCCATTGGATGTCCGAAATTCTAAGAATTAACCGATATGTGAAGTCCGTGCATTGTTCACATGCATTGTTCACAGGTACTGTTCACCGAGGACTTCAAATGATATTTTATATAATTTTTCATGTTTAATTGCTAATTAAACGATATGTATGTTTGTATAAGTCCAATCGAATAATCTGGAAGCTTCAATATATGCGTTGTGAAAAAAAAATATAAGGACCAAATCTTTTGAGGCAAAAAGGGGTAATCGTAATCCGATCATTGACTGTTGACCAGAGAACTTAGAAGGAGACTTATCCGGTCAACACGAATTGACAGGAAGGAAAAAAAAGAGGAAAGTAATCCGGTCAACGCCAGGTTGACCAAAAAATGTTGAAGGTAACATAATCTGGTCAACGTCCATTGACCGGACTGTGTAATCAAGAGCGACGAAATCCGGTCAACGCCCGTTGACCGAAAGAGCAAAAATCTGGTCAACGATAGTTGACCGAAAATAAAGGATGGACATTTAAAAGCGAATCAAGGTAAGACAAAAGTAGAAAGTGCTGAGACTATAGAAAGCCCAAAAAGAAGGCATAACCGGTCAACGCCAGCTGATTGAGACAATAAGAAAACCCTTACGAAAAGTAAAGTCAGAATAATCATGCCTACAATGCCAATAACCGAAACAGTAAGGAAGCCCTTACAAAAAGTAAAGTCAGGATAGTCAGGCCTACAACGTCAGTAAGGAACCCCTTACAAAAAGTAATGTCAGAATGACCATACCTGAGTAGATAACCTGCTCCCAACTACCCTGATAGAAAAGAAACACAAGAAGTTGACCTGCTCTACGTACTACCACCGACCCTAACACCTATAAGTAATGGCCCTCCCCATGAGTTAGGATAGGAAGCTAAGCAAACGATCAAGTGAAGGCGTTAATAACTTTGAGCCAGAACCAAGTGAAAGGTTCATAGACCCACTCCAGGCAAGTGTACCCTCCTCGTTTTAAGACCATGATTTAATGCAAGTATATGCATATTTACAACGCAAGTATATCTGATTTTTGATGAACTTATGTACGGCATGTATGATATTTGTTCTGATCGTTCGAATTGAGGGAGAATCTTTGTTAACCGCATGTTTAAAAGAAGCCCTGTTATTCATCATGTTTAGTTTCTTTATGCATATAGTATGGTTATTTGTCGATCTGCATGAACCCTAATAATTGCATGTTTAAGAAAGAGATTTTCGGCTTTCGAGGAAAAGAACTCCGATTTTAAGAAAAAGACTTCCGACTTTTGATAAAAGACCTCCGGCTGTTAAAAGAAAGATATTTGGCAAGTGTACCATAAATTTGAAACCGGTCCTAAAGTGTGATTTGAAACCGGCCACGTCTGCCATGGAAATTGAAATCGGCCTCAAAGCATGTTTGAAATCGTAACTTTGTTCATGAAAATCAAGATCGGCCTTACAGCATGTTTGAAAACGAAACTTTGTTCATGAAAATTGAAATCGGCTTTACAGCATGTTTGAAATCGGAATTTTGTTCATGAAAATCGAGATCGGCCTTACAGCATGTTTGAAATCGGAACTTTGTTCATGAAAATTGAAATCGGCTTTACAGCATGTTTGAAATCGGAATTTTGTTCATGAAAATCGAGATCGGCCTTACAACATGTTTGAAATCGGAACCTCATTCATGAAAATTGAAATCGGCTTTACAACATGTTTGAAATCGAAATTTTGTTCATGAAAATTGAAATCGGCCTTACAGCATGTTTGAAATCGGAATTTTGTTCATGAAGATTGAAATTGGCCTCAAAGCATGTTTAAAATCATAATTTGGTTCATGAAATTGAAATCGACTTAAGAGCATGTATTTGAAACCGGCTTTTATTGGAAAAGAACTTCGGCTTTTGATTGGAAAAGAACTCCGGCTTTTGAGCTTCGACTTTTGATTGAAAAAGAACTCCGGCTTTTGAGCTCCGACTTTTAAGAATAAGACCTCCGGCTTTTAAGAATAAGAAATCTGACTTTTAAGAATAAGACCTCCGGCTTTTAAGAAAAAGAACTTCAGCTTTTAAGAATAAGACCTCCGGCTTTTAAGGAAAAGACCTCCAGCTTTTAAGGAAAAAGACCTCCGGCTTTTAAGAAAAAGAACTCCGGTTTATAAGAAAAAGAACTCCGGCTTTTAAGAATAAGACCTCCGGCTTATGAGAAAAAGAACTCCGACTTTTGGGAAAAAGAACTCCGGCTTTAAGATGATTAAAGGAAAGGTAGTATGGACTTCAATTGTTTGAAATTAAGAACAAAGGCTATAAGAATAAGGAAAATATATGTAATCCGAATAGCAAGTGAAACTCTACGACTTCCGACTTTTGAACTATGATGGGTGGCCATTCAAAGATATGAACCAAGAATCGAGTTACCATTAAATTTGCTGTTAAATATGGATGAATGATATTGAAGTGGCACTCGAGGACTGCCCCTGGGCCACGGGAGAATTTTTGGTGGCATAAGGTTTATGGACTACGGCCCCGTATGCCGGGTTAAAGGCATTACCTCTAGCCTTGGTGAGCATAATGAGAGGATACGACTCTAGGTTGTGGGGTAGCACACAACCCTTCCTCGATGTTGTCCGCTCCCATCTAATCCCTAAAGATGATAAGTATTTCATTCGGCGTTTATGGATTTCCTAAAGACAAGATAAAACGAACAAGAACAAGGAACTCTAAGCTTAAGAAGAAACAAAATGGTGATTTTCGTATGCCAAATTATGTTTATGAAACCTTTATTTTGATTCGATAATATGTATGTTAATATTTTCTACATGTGGGTACCTTGTTGGGCCTTGTAGCTCACTCTTACAATTTTTTAGATGAGAAAAAGCTTATGGAGGACAAAATTGAGTAGAGTCGTATGACGGCACAGCTGGTCAAAGCTGATTAGTGATGAAATGATGTATTACTTTTGATGATTTGAGAAGGATTTGTAAAATAGTTCCGCTGCAAAATAATTTATGGATGTTAGCATGTTTCCGTAAATTTAATATGGATGAATGAAGGCGATATTTCTAATAGCATCTCATGTCATGTCAAGTTCGTTTTGCAGTCGACCAACCTGAGTGTTGGCCAGTTTGAGACTTAGCACTATGATGGCCAACTCAAAGAGTTCGGCCTCAAGCGATCCTGTGTACGAACGGTATATATAGAAGAAAAGAAAATTTTTTTATGTTCCACCTAATTAATATTTATGCTATATATGACGCAAAGGTTAGGCTTGACGACGGCCGTATGTGGTGAAATATGGCCGGTCCGTCACAAAATCCTTGTCCGAAAGCTCTCAAAGTCAATTCGTTCTTTAACGGTAAGAACTCATAATCTTCTCTCTACTTTCGATATTTGTATATAAGTTAAATTATGAAAGGACTTAAATTTGTAACTAAGATAATAAGTATATGAATAACTGGAGAGGAATTTCACATTGGGAATTTGATGAATCTGATCTTCCATATTGAGATATCTGCAAAAAGAATCTGATAGAACTTCCCTCGAAAGAATAAATAATCATGAAATTATGACCCGGATTCATGTTTTGATGGGTAATATCCCCAGGCATATCACTAGTATAATAGTGAAAACTCAAGAAATTGTCCTGACCGTTTGTTATAGCGGGTGATACTATGACCATGCCTTAGGATATTACAGTGGTAATCGAGGATAATTCTGTTTCTATTTCTGAATCTGGAAAGATTGTGGGGAAAGCCACAACTTCTATTCTGAGTCTAGCCTTTGATTGTGTGAAGTGAACACAATCTATCCTCGATTATTTGTTCTTTTAACTGGTGGGGTCTACTAGTCCGGGTCCACAAAGATAAATAATTATACTTAATCTATGTCCTAAATAAAATAAAAACAAATGAAAAGAAGTAAATTATATTCTGAGCAGATCCGATCTAGTTCATGTTCATGCATCTCCTTCTGCTTCTGTTTAACTTGCTTATATTGTTTACTACTTTTGAGTATGATTGTATTTGTTGAGCTATTAGCTTTCCTTTATTCTTCCTTCTAGATGAGAGTTACAATCTGATACCCAATTAGTTAGAGCAAGGCAAAGGACTTATTTAAGGAAATTGGTAGGACTTCGGGGACTTAAGACTAAAGCATGAATGATGGAATTGAAATGTAAATAGTTTAGTTAGTTTATTATTGTATATGATGATGATGTAGTACGTTTGTATTATGATGAATATATTGTTTAGCTTCCGCATATGATTTTATGGATTTAATTTTGCTTTCGCATTTATTAAATTTTGGATTTAATTATGCCTAGATGGTATCTTTCATAGATTCAATATAATAGTAGAGATACTGTGTTGGAGCCATAGATATGAAATTTGTGGATCCTGTGTATGTCGTGATTGTGGTGAAAATTTAAGTTCTAGTCATTATATTTCTTATACAGGTTTATTTATACAGGCTGTATGTATGGTTTGGCCCATTTTTAGAGAAAATTCTACCTGATTTTCTATCAAATTTCATGATTATTTAATTATGGGCATTAGTTTGGTATGTATAATTAACAGAAGTTATTAGAGAAAAATAACTCGTTCCATCATAGTTGATATTAGAGAAAAGAGATACCTTAACTTTGATTTAAAACTTATGCAAAAGTTTAGGATAAATTAAGATTGATCGGATAAGTAGATGTAAGTGTAGGACAAATTAAGTTAGACCGAATAGTTCTAATTATTCCGGTTGACTAGCTTAGACTTAAATTAAGTTAGAAATAGAAGATGAGTTTAGCTATCTAGTTCCTGCGCCCTAGATAGCACTTTAAGAATAGTTTAGCCACGACTTTACCTTCAAATAAGATATTAGTAACCATTACGGCCCTTAGGTGAAGGCTCAGTTGTGACAGTAGTCGGCCATGAGGTTAAGAGAGCTACAAGAAGGCAACTTGAGGTCCGAAATTAATTGGTGATGATTTAGTGCTTGATCTTATTGGCATTGATTAGAGGTCTAAGTTAATCGGTCTTAGTTTGAAGTTTAGGTTTGATCATTTCTAGGTTGAGATCTTCAGACTAGTAATCCCTTAACAAAGGATACTCAATCAATCTAGTAAGTATGGTAGATAAGTAAAATTGATGGCCTGAGGTCTATGTGACTTGGAGTCAATTTTGGGATAGTGAATTTAAGGACACCGATTTAGGATCAATTCAAAGTGATTAAGTGCATGAATTTTTGGGTAATGCGAATCCTGTTGGAATTAAAAAAATATAGTGTTGATGGATGTTGATGTGAAATGTATTGATAGGATATTATACCTTATAATTAGGTTATGAATTTCAAATAAGAGGCAGAATTGATCGAATCAAGGATAGGTGTTAAGTCTAATTAGTAAATGAGACCAACCCTTTAAAGTCAGTTGGTGGTTATTAAGAAATCCAGCTATGAAAAGTTTTGAGAATATATATTTAGAAGAAAAGATCAAGCCGACTTGTTTTAATGGATAATTGGGAGTCAGGTTGGAATCAACATTAGCCTCTGAAAATTTTGTATGGAATTAAAGGAGTATTGGTTAGGTACTATCGTGAATACCTTAGTACATCTGGGAAGTAAGATAAACTGATGAGGTTGTTATGATTAATTGAGTAATTGGTTACTCGAAAGATTAATGAATTGATAAGTGGACACAATGAATGGATAGATGATTTTTAATTTCAATCTGTGTCCCTAGTGTGATGATCGTGGATGATTGAAAATTATGCCACGATAGCATTTGGATAAAGATATGGCTACAGTGAAGCTCGAGAGCGCCATTTGGGTTTCAAAGTTTTGTGAGCGTCCATGAATTTTATGGGTTAGATCTTTCGGTCATATTTGGATCCGTATTGAGATGGCTTCATTAATGGATTCAAAGGACATGAGGCCGTAGATACTCCGTTGGGGATTGTATTTTGAGTTGAGAACGATTGTTAATCGTGTGCTTGATTTGGAAAAGGGACATGATGTTGGGTTGAGAGAATACCCCATTGAGTGTATGACATTTTGATAACATGATTTTGAATCTGTAGGACCTTAAGCAGTGGTCGATTGGGAAAGCCAATTTATGTCATGGAAATGTCTGGTCATCTTATGTTTAACCAAATTTATTAAGCGATCCAACAAGTTTTCTTTGAAGAAGTTAGGATTTTGCTATCCTAGTGTTGTGATAAGTGACTACCCCCATATAAGTGGGGGAGAGGTTCATAGTTAGAATTACTCCGTCCGTATGTCGAAATTAATAGTTGGAGTTTCTGCTTTGGGAACTTATGGGTATTGCCTTGGAGGTAGCTAATACCTGATAATTTTAAGGGTTAGAATAGTTGTGTCATAAAGAAAGAGATAATCTTATGATATTGCGAATGGATGGACCCATTTAAAAATTATTGGGATAAACCTTAGTGTCTTTAAGGAAATGGGCCTTAATGCTGATAATTGACGTTAGGAGTCTTTAGACTCAGTGTACTTTCGTTGTTTTGTAGGAGATGTAAAAGAAAAATTGTGAGTAGGTTCAAATTCTTGAGCAATAGGAGGTCGTTTTCTTAAATTGGGAGATAGAAACGTATACAAAGTATTAGAGCCATGAAATTTTGAAATGAGAAGTCCCTATGGTGTTGTTTTAGGACGAGTGGCACGATTCACTTATTATAATTATGGAGAACGTGTTTGGATTGAATTAGTTGGCCCATCGGTATGCCAACAAAATCTCGAGGTTGATAAATGTTGAGATTTCGAGATTTATGTGATGGCCTAAAGTTATTACAATTGTAATTTTGAATCTGGCTATGATTTGAGGATTGCGGGTTTTATCTACAGGATACAGATATCTTAAGAATTGCTCTAATTGCGGCTGTTGTGTAATCTGAGTATTCCAAATAGATTATGTATTTTAAAGAAATGTTGGTTTGGTAGTATACCAACGAGGTAGTGAGAATATGAAGTATTTCGTCTTCGAGATTTAATGATGATTTGAAGTTTATATCAGGCTCTTGACTGAACTTGATAAGAGAACTTGGGTGCCAAGTCAAATCAGATAAAGCAGCGAGTTGCAACTGAATGATTCGTAATTGAAAAAAATAATCAGAGTAGTGCAGCGAAAGTATAGCAAACTCACATATATGAGGTTTAATCAAAGGTTAAGAAAGAGTAGTCTTTTGAGGTTTAGTGTAAATAGTAACAAGGATTCTCAGTTGATTGAGGTTTGGAGTTAAGTCGGAGAGGTAATTAATAGTTTTGGATTGCTTTTGAACTTGGTAAATTAGAGTGAAGTTTTTCCTAGGCATCGTAAAATGTAAAAGTAGATAAGTGATTGTGATGAGTTGTGTTGGAAAATTTAGAACTTATTCCCATAACGAAGTTTCAATTTGGATTTTGATGGATCGATTAGGTAATAATGATTAGAATAGGTCGAATGCCTAAGGTTTCATAGGATTGTAGTTAACCAAGAGGGTAATTTGGGAATGCTTGGGAGATTGCTTCTGACTTGGGGATTTTGAGGTTCACCAAATTTCGATGATGAAATTTCTATAAGTGGAGGAGAATGTGACGACCTGAGTTTCAAAATACGATAATTAGGGTATAATTGAATTAATAATGATCAAGAATTAGGTTTAGAATGTGAAAAAATTGAGTTCGGAAGTAGAAAGAGAAAGTTGGGCCTCGTAAAGTATCGATTTTCAAGATATGGTTAATATGAGTGGTGAGGTTTCAGATTTCAAAAATATGGTAATTGGGAGGTAATTAAATTAAAATAGGTGATTTATGGTCAAAAAGTATGGGAGGAATCAGATTGAAAAGTAAAAAGATCCAAAATTGATAAATTGGGAACCGAAATTGTAAATAGAAAAATGTTAATCCGTAAATAAGATTTCGTGTTTTAAGTTATGATAATCATGACCTATTAAGATTATATAATCAAAATTAGGGTCCAAGGATATAAAAAATTGGATTAGAAGGGTCGAAACGGGTCCCAAATGACGAAAAAATGAAGTAGGTTTATTGCAAGCTCGACACGGGCCAGACCCGCGCCCGACCAGCACCCGAGGTTCCACCCGGGCGTGAAAAATAGAACCTCGCACTCCAGGCGCCACTGGGGAGCGAAAAACAGAATTGCTCACCCGAGGAGCGCCTGATGGGTGGTCGAGCGTGGCCCGTTGGGTATCTTATCGCCCGATGATCGCTCAAGCGCCAATACGCGTATAAAAGCGTGCGAGGGATTTCTCCCGTCATTTTTTCAGCCATTTTTGGGTTTTAGATAGAGAGAGAGAGAGCATGGGAACTAGGGAGAGGAAAAGGAGATGAAAGCTCACGAGTCCGAATCCGTCTGAGAGCTACTTAAAAAGGTGATAGATCGGAACCAGGCAAGTGCACTCGCACTCTCATCTTTCATTTTCTTACATTTTTGTCTTATTTTCTTCGAGTATCCTCATTTCAATATCCGGTTAGGTTTATATTTTATGATTCTCATAATTTAAGTATGTATATATGGTAATTCAGAGTTCGAATTTGTAGTTTAGGTAAGGTTTTGGACAAGGAAACCCTAACCCCCACACCCGAGCATGAAACCCACGAACTTTTGGGGCTTTAACTTAATTTGCGATTAGATTATGGTTACGCATGATTTGGGCATATGATTTTATCAATTGAGTATCCTAATTTTTGGTTTGACGTGAATATTCGTTCGTAGAGCCCCTAACCCGCGCCCGGACACCGTTTAAGCTTCGATTTGGGGTTTAATATATAAATTGACTTAGGATTATAGTTACATATATCTTGGGTTCGATAATTTACCCATTGGATGTCCGAAATTTTGAGAATTAACCGATATGTGAAATCCGTGCACTGTTCACGGGACTATTCACCGAGGATTTCAAACGATATTTTATATAATTTTTCATATTTAATTGCTAATCAAATGATATGTATGTTTGTATAAATCCAATCGAATAATGTGGAAGCTTCGATACAAGCGTTGTGAAAGAAATCTGTGTCAAAAAACTGTCAAAGTCAATTCGTTCTTTAACGGTAAGAACTTCTAATATTCTCTCTGCTTTCGATATTCGTATATAAGTTAAATTAATAAAAGACTGAAATCCGCAAGCAAGACAATAAGTACATGAATAACTGGAGAGGAATTCCACATTGAAAATTTAATGAATATGATCTCCCAGATTGAGATATCTATGAAAAAAATCTGATATAATTTCCCTCAAAAGAATAAGTAATTATGAAATTATGACTCAGATTCATATTTTGGTAGGTAATATCCCCAGGCATGTCACTAGTATGATAATAAAAACTCAAGAAATTATCCTGACCACTAGTTATAATGGGTGATACTATGATCATGCCTTAAAATGTTACAATGATAATCGAGGATAATTATATTTCCATTTCTGAATCTAAAAAGATTGTGGGGGAAAGCCACAACTTCTATTCAGAGTCTGCCTTTGATTGTGTGGAGTGAACACAATGTAACGACCCAAAAATTTGAATAAGGAAATGTTAACCATCAGGTCCGGTCAACGCCCGTTGACCGGAAATCTAAAGGTGAAGAAGTCCGGAAATTTCATTAAGAGAATTGCTATCCGGATTTCCCTATTTAGTCCGGATTATTTCTTAAAATCACTCTGGATTTCCGAACTGAAAACGAGTGCTTAAAGCACTCCGGATTCTTGAAGTAGAAACGCGTCCGGATTTGCCTGAAAGAAATCACTCCGGATTTCCGAAGTGAAAACCTGTGCTTAAAACACTCCGGATTCTCGACGCGTTCGGATCACTCCGGATTTCAGAATTAAAATGTCAGTCCGGACTTGTTGAAGAAGTCCGGTCACTGTTTGGCAGAATTTTGGGAAGGAGCAGCATTGAACGATACGTGTTGGAAAACAAAATCTGCGTGGGAAAGGTGGATTATTATGGCAACGTTGGAAAATAGGGAAAAACAATAAGTGATGGCCGCCTTCTCACGGGCTATAAATAGGGACAAAGAACCTTAGAAAAAGGCACCACTAGAAACTATTGTTAAAGAAGGAGGCCAAAAGTTTAGGCAAAGTAGAAAGGAACTCAGGCAAGATACTCACCCCTATTTCAAAAATGCATGCTTTATTTATGTTATTATGAAATTATTTAATATTCTGTATGAGCATGATTTTACTGTTCGCTTTGAAATACATGTTTAAATGAAATTCTGTTATGCATGATTTTAGATATTTTCTGTCAATGTTCTGTCAAATTCAATCTTTGAAATTCAAGAAAAATGAACTTCGGCGTCCTTACAGAAAACGAAAATGCACTCCTGCTTTTAACGAATTAAGCGCTCCGTCCACTGTGAAAAAGAAACTCTGGCCTTATGTCCTAAGAAGAAGTCCGGCCTACTGTAATGAACTCCGGCCCTTTAAATAATATGCTCGTTTCTTGTGAAAAGAAACTTTGGCCTTATGGTACTCCGACCTACTGTAGAAATAAAATGAACTCCGGCCTTCAATGAACTAAGCACTCCGTCCACTGTAAAAAAAAATACTCCGGCTCTTAATGAATTTAGTGCCCCGTCCACTGTGAAAAAGTACTCCGGCCCTTGCGTTATTAAAAAGAACTCCGTCCCTTTAAGTACTCCGGAAAAGAAGTGTACTCCGTCAATGAGGCACTCCGTCCCTTTAGTCACTCCGGATTGAGCACTCCGGATTTTATAGAAAAGCACTCCGGATTGAGCACTCCGAATTTTACAGAAAAGCCACTCTGTCCTATGAGCTCCGGATTTTCAAAGAAAATCCACTCCGTCCTATGAGCTCCGGATTTTC
>JAODPA010116852.1:3377-18686 GCA_025585075.1 Nepenthes mirabilis
AATTGCATTATATATATGTAATGATATAATACTTATTTATTTAGGCACATTTATAGTTACTTTTAATTGTTTCAGTATTGATAAATATTTTTATACATATCTTATAGACATACATTTATAGTTCAATTAGCACCTTGTCTCAAGCGACCACCTCACATAGTACTAAACACATTGGGCATTATCGAGTCTAAATGCCTTTGCTTGCCTAGCGCCTTTGACAACACTAATTCCTCTCTCTAAAATCGCATTGGGTTCCTGGAATAAGGCCTAGACATTCTGGTTTCTCAGCTTTCGCTGCCTTAACAAAATGATCGATTCCCGTGAATTTTTAGGCTTGATATTTTGAACAACAAGGTTATGGATTTCTTTGAAGAAATTGAACTGCACTGATTAAAGGAATTTAAAGTAAAAATGGAAAAAGACAGATAACTTATGAGACTCAACTGGAATATATATTATGATAAAACATAAATAAAGCATCAGTTGTAATTGGATTTGGACTTGAAGTTTTGGCTATTTAGTCTTTTGTTTCCTAAGCGCTGCTAACAAGGGCAGAGCTTGAAAGAAAGTCGATAGTCAATTCATCCGTAGACTCATTGATTGACCAGTAACAGAGCCAGAAAGAAAATATAACAATGCGATTGTTTTGGGGCCAGTCTTACTATTTAGTTGTTTTCCTTCAATTTGGGCTTTAGCCACTTTTAATGTTCATTTGAAAGAATATGGCCAACAATAGTTTGAATGTACATTTGAAAGAGCAAAGAAAAATTTTATTACTTCTTATTGTCAATTAGTGCTATGTATCTGATGAACCTCTGAAGCTGATAAACTTCATTGTGGGAAAAAAACAACAAAAAGCGTTACAGTTCTCATTAAACAGCATTTTCAGTAGATTTCTTGTTTTCCATAATCTAACATAACTTACAATTGCATAGTTTTACTTATGGTATCAGTCATATTTTCTTTTGATTGGTAATCAAGCTATTTGCACTTCTATTGACTAATTAAAAAGTATATATCAGAATTGTGCAACTAAAAGGAATTGAATGCACCTTTCTCTTTCTGCTGCTGTGTTTCTTGGAAGTCTTATCCTTATCTACAAAAATAAATATTTCATTAGACAGAGGCTCATGAGAAGACAGAATCTGAGACAAAAAGGTTAATAAAGAAAGAGACCAACAAATACCACTCATTTTCCATGGGTTTCCATGTTTCTCTAGGGTCTCTCTACATACCCTTTTTATGCTTTAACTTGCTACTGACGTGGTTTCTTCCTTTTGATAGCTTCTTTTCTCTTTCAGCATCCAGTTGAGCTCTGTATTCTCTCATCATTCTATCTTTGTCAGCTTCTAGTTCCCCTTTTTTAACTTCTTCTTCCTAACAATCAAGGATAGAGCACAAAGAGCATAAAGTCTGAAAACAAATATAGAAAAGGCACAGGATTCTGCAGCATGGATTAAGATCATTTTTTTCTTCCTTTAATTTTCTTCTGGTTAATTAGGTTGGGGAAGGACGGAAAGAGCTGAGTGGAGAGAATGAACCAAGGAACTATGCATCACATTCATATAGGAGTGCACAATAAAAGACATATGCATCTTATAGGATCATTTGCATGAAATAAAATAACAAAAAAGAAAAGAAAAGAAATAACAAAAAAGAAAAGAAAAGAAAAAGGTGGCACATTGCACAAGGCTTCTGTATTAAAGGGTCGAGGATAACATAAACTGTCCCACCTGAAATGCATAGACACAAACATAAGACAACAATATGATACTACCAACACACTAACATGTTATTTTTTATTTTCTTAATCTTATATTAATAATTTCTAATAATTATAAATAGCTAAATGTGCCCAAAATATATTGAAGTGTGCTAGAATCAAAAGAAAAATAACAAAATACTCTAATAAGTGTCAAAGACTGTCAGTGACCAGCATGTCTCGGACACTGATACATTAGCCTGAGATAAAATTGGTGCCTCCTCAAGTCTTACATATGCTTTGCAAAGATATTTGACAAAACACCCTCTATATTCGTTTTCACACCCCCAAATACTCCACTGATACAAAAAATTTCACTAGTGAAGAAAAGTCTTGATTCCCAGTGCCAAGTATTAGAATCCGAACTAAGCCATATAATTTTTACATAATTTTTCTCGCATCCTTGTATTTTTTTAGGAATTTAAGTGAATTTAATTTAAATTTTAGTATTGTAAAAAAATTAGAAGCCTCATCGTGAAAACTGGAGCATCCCAATGTATACTATTGTCAAAGGACAAAAGGCCTTTAAATTTCAGTATTGTAAAAAAATTAGAAGCCTCATCGTGAAAACTAGAGCATCCCAATGAATACCAGTGGCAAGGGGCAAAAGGCCCTAATACTTCTATATGGGGGAATGAATTCTTGAAATCTTCTTCCATATCTGATTGTTGTCTTATTGTTATTGATTGCTTGTTTATATTTCTACACTTTCACTAGCGACTTACTTGTGTACTACGAACTCGACTCCGACATAAGTTTTCGCATTGCGTCCCGAGACCAACCCCGAGCACTTTACAATGCTTATAGTTTAATTTGGCTAGCGTCCATTCTCACCTTTCTACCACACTGTTGGTTGCTATAAAAATTTGGATCGTGACAGCTGTTATCGGAAACTTACTTATGGGAGGAGCTGTAAGAACGTTCTCGATTTTCAGAAAATAACACACGGTGAGATTGGGATGGCCCAAGCGACACCACAACCGGCTGCTCAAACAACTCTGACGGTTCTTCCGACCATAGTGACTCATCTTGAAGCCATTGAGAAACGGCTGACCGAGCTTGAAGCCCAAGATAAGTCCCTCAATAGGATGGAAAGGTGGGCGGACAGCCTCAAAGGCCAGTTGAGGGCCCTAGAAGAGATAGTTAAAAACCTGACAAATGATATTCGCAACTCTATAAGAGTGTTCTAAGACCAGAACACTGAGTTCACCGGTAAGATGAGCCTTCTAGTGTGCGCTGCCACAACTGATGATAGTGCCTTCAACGGTAGCAGAGTCAAGCCCCCTAAACGTCGCTTATATGGTGGTGTACGAGATTTGAAAAAGCTTGATAATTTCATCTTCGACCCACTGCAGTACTTCAAGGCTCCAAATTCAAAAAATTTGCTCTTTTTAACCAATCCCTTCAAAGAAAATAACTTAGTAAATCCATGCACCAAGAGTAAGGCCTACAAAGGGAGTTGATTGTCTCCAAATAACGAAAGATGAAAAATAGTTTGGTATGGTGGCATGAGGAGGCATCTCTTTAGCACTCACTTCCTGGGTTTATCCTCCTTAGCGGTGAACAAAGATGCCTTGGTTGAATTTCACTTTAGATTTGGAGGCAACAATGTTGCTTGGAGTCTAAACCTCACTATATGCCAACATAAAAGCTTTGAGTATAGTTTCTATCAAACACCTTATACATTGCCAAGGATTCAAGGATAAAAGCATAAAAGGGTATGGAGCTAGTCTAAAAAATGAGACTTCAATCTTCATGTGGCTGTACATATCTAAGGAAAAGAACCCAAATTTGCTCTAACTAAAGCTAGTGCATTGCTTTCCCTAATGATGGCCTTTCTGAAGTCATTTCTATTGTCATCAAAGAAAGAAGGTTGAAGACACCATTGGTTGTCGAACGTTGAAGACACCATTGGTTGTCGAACAAACAAGCAAGGGGAGCTATCCTTACGTACGAGAGTTTATCTAATTCTGGTCTAGAACTGAATTATTAATTAGTCCTGCTAAGACAAGGGAGTGGGTAACGCTAGGAAAAATGTGATTAGTGGCTTGTACTTTACATGTGTCTAGTAGCTATTTTAGGAGATTTTGTAAAAGTTTGTATTCCCAGAATGAGGATGATTTAGTTAGTTTCCTATTCTGTTAGAATATCCCATAAATCATGGGATATGATATAGCCTAGTTAGTTTCCTTTTCTATAGCTAGGTTTATTTTACATAGCTAAATCTTTGTGTATATTCATATGAAAACAAAGGAAATTCTTCCATAAAACTGTTTCTCAGTTTATGCCTCGGTATCAGAGCCATACAGGTTAGAATTTTCTGGGAAGAATTATTCTGATCTGACCGCTTGTACTTCAGTGCCAGCAGTTTTTGTGACCGCCGCTAGCCTTATTGCTGGTGGTTTCTGCTTCACATAATCTGCCTTAATTGCCGAGAGATTTTTTTTTTTTGGCCTGGGGAGGAGGATGTCGGAGGTTGCAAAGACGACCAGTACAGCAAGATCAAAGGAGGTTGTTCAATCCCAACAACACGGGGTATTGCAAAATATCCAGGCTGCATATAGCCTGAATGGAAAACATTACCTTCATTGGTACCAACTTGTTTGCACCATGCTAAAAGGAAAAGGGAAGATCAGCCATCTCACGGGTATAGGGCTGAAACAAGGAGATCCTTGTTTGAAGCATGAAATCAAAAAGCTTCCATGATTATGGCATGGCAGTGGAATTCTGTGACTCCTGAGATTATTGACACATGTATCTTCTTGTTTTCTGCCAAGGATATTGGGGACGTAATTCAACAGACATATTCTAAAGCTAGAAACACTGCTCAAGTATTCAAGGTCAAGGTGAAGGAAATTATTGCAGAACAAGGAAGAAAAACAGTTACTGGATATGCCAATCAATTAAATTTTGCGGCAAGAGCTCGATCATTATAGGGTGATAAAAACCAAATGTCACAAAGATGCCGCTGTTCTAAAGGATTTCATCAAGCAAGATGGAGTCTATGATTTTCTTGTTGGACTTAATCCAGAATTTGATCAAGTGAGAATCCAGATTCCCTGGAAAGCAGGAAATTCTGTGCTTTAATGAGGTGGTGGCACTGATTCAAGGTCAGGAAAGCAGAAGAGGCCCAATGCTTGAACCACAGAGCACAGACAGCTCTGCTATGGTGGCTTGTGGTGGCAATAACACAGTTGCAAATGTGGAAAGGGCATCAGTTTTCTGGAAATGGAAGACCTAGTCATCTGAAAGTTCAGAACCGTGATGGCTTGTGGTGCACTTATTGTAAGAAGGCATGCCATAATCGTGAACAGTGCTGGAAGCTTCATGGAAACCTCCAAAACAAGAGTGAGGACAGAAAGAAGAGCAGCCAAGGAACAATGGTCAGGCCCATGTTGCATTGGTATAGCAGAATGAAGCAGCATCACAAAAGTCAGGCAGTATCAACCAAGAAGAGGTCGAGAGGGTGATATCTCTTATTGGCAACCTTGAAAAACCTTCGGGTACTTGCTCATTGGCGTAATCAAGTAAGTTTCCATCCTCTATTGGATTAAATGTCTCTGGTACAACCTTTGCCGAATCCTGGGTCATCGACTCAGTAGCTACCAACCATATGACCCACTCACTGAAAGTTTTTTCCACATATTCCCCAAGTCCAAGCAAAAGGAAAATAGCCACAGCTGATGATTCTTTGACCACTGTAGCAGGATGGGAGATGTCAAAATAAGCCCATCATTGACATTAAAAAATGTTCTCCATTTCCCCAGATTGTCCACAAACCTTGTTTCTATCCAAAAACTCACTCAAGATTTACGTTGCAATGTGGTTTTTCATCATAACTATTGAGTATTTCAGGATGAGGATTTGAGGAAGATGATTGCACCTGCTAGAGAACCAGATGGGCTCTACTACCTCGAAGCACTGAGTCAATCAAGCATTACCAAGGACAAATTATCTACTCCCTTTGTTTCAGAGCTTTTTTCATCCAATAAAGAGAAAGTTTGGTTTCACCATTTTTTACTTGGACATCCGTCATTTAGGGTTATTAAATATTGTTTCCTTCTTTATTTAAAGGTCCAGATGTTGAAAACTTTCATTGTGGAGTGTGCGAACTTGCTAAACACAAACGTGTACCTTTTCAGGTTAGTAACAAAATAAGTTCTATTCCTAGCAAAAAGAAAAAATGGTCACCTTCTTGATTCAACCGAGCCTACATGTTCTAGAAAAAGGTGTCCAAATCCTTTTGGGGAGAAGCAATTCTTACAGCCGCTCATCTTATAAATCATTTGCCTTCCAAAGTATTTCAATTCAAGAGTCCAATGGAAATACTTTCAACATTCTATCCTAACCTACACACTACAACTAATCTTGTTCCTAGGATATTTAGGTGCAAGTCATTTGTCCAAGTCCATAGTCAAAATTGGGGGGAGTTAGATCTGAGAGCATTTAAGTGTGTTTTTGTTGGTTATTCTTCGATTCAGAAAGAGTACAATCATTCATCAATGAAGCTTTATGTCTTGGTGGATGTTACTTTCAATGAACAAGAGTCTCATTTCTACACTCCTTATCTTCAGGGGGAGAATTCAAATAGGGGGGTTTTTTACTTGATTTGCCATCACTTCCCATATCTAAACCAGTTTCCTCACCTTGTTCCACTGTGTCAAATTCTCCGTGTCTGAGCCCGTATCCAAATCCATGGCAAGTCCTGTATCTGAACCCATGACCGAAAATCCCCAAAAAAATTATTTGAGAATGTGAGATTTGGTAAGGGCAAGGTGTTTTCGAGGAAGAAGATGGTTGTCCCTGAATCTGTTCAAGTTCCAGACTCCAACCCAGATCCTCTGAACGACATAACAATTTCTAAACCATCGTTGCAAACTGAAACTGAATATCATGAGAGCAATAATGGCCAAGACCTTCGCATTGCTGTTAGGAAAGGGAGTAGAGATTGCACAACATGACCCATATATCATGTCGCACACTTATAAAAATTCTTCACCATCTAATAAAGCCTTCCTTGTTTGCTTAAATACCATTGCCATCCCTACCACCTTATCCAACGCTTTGTCCAACGAGAAATAGAAACAAGCTATGAATGTGGATATGGAAGCGCTGGAAAAAAACCTCGGGGATTGGTGAAGTTGCTGGCAGGAAAGAAAGCCGTGGGGTGTAAATGCAGATGGGTTGATAGAAAGATACAAGGCAAGGTTGGTGAATAAGGGTCACACTCAAACATATAGAATTGCTTACCTAGAGACTTTTGCTCAGGTTGCAAATGTGAATAATGTTAGAAAGTTGTTGTCATTAATGGCCAATTATGGTTAGGAATTGCGGTAGTTTTAAGTCAAGAATGCATTTTTGCATGGAGAACTAGAGGAAGAAATATATGGAGGTCTCACAGGGTTATGCAAATAATTTGGTTGTTCATAGTTAGTGTAAGTTGAAGAAAGCCTTGTACGGACTTAAAACAATTACCACGGGCATGATTTGGAAAATTTACAAGAGTTATGATGGCCATGGATATAGACAAAGCCAAGGGGATCATAGGTTGTTCACTAAACACTCATCTTCAGGGGGAGTCACAACTCTCTTGGCATATGTCGATGACATAATAGTGACAGCGGAGGATGATAGGGAAAGAGTTTCTGAGTAAATGTTTGGCTAAGGAGTTTGAAATCAAGGTGCTAGGGAGATTGAAATATTTTCTTGGGTTGAGGTGGCTCATTCTAGGCAGAACATTTTTATCTCCCAATACAAGCATGCTATGGATCTCCTCCAAGAAACAGGCAAGCCAACGTGCAAACCAACAAATACTCCAATAGACCCGAATCTTAGACTTGGAAAAAGGCAGAGGAGGATGCTGCAGTAGACAGGGAAATGTATCAACACCTGGTAGGAAGACTCATTTATTTGTCTCACACACGACAGGATATAGCACATGCAGTGAGTGTGATTAGCCAGTTCATGCACAGCCTGAAGGAAATTTATCTGCAAGCAGCTCACCGAGTGTTACAGCATCTCAAAGGGCCACCAGGAAAAGGTGTTCCATTCAAAAGGAACGGAGGTTTGATACTTGAGGCATATGGATACTGATTATGCTCGGTCGACTGTTGGCTGGAGGTCATCCTTGGGATATTGCATACTTAGAATTTGCCTGATTTAGTTAGTTTCCTATTCTGTTAGAATATCCCATAAATCATGAGATCTGATATAGCCCAGTTAGTTTCCTTTTCTATTGCTAGGGCTCTTATGTATAGCTGACTCTGTGTATTATTCAAATGAAAAGAAAGGAAATTCTTCCACTAAATTGTTTCTCAGTCTACGTCAAGTAAGCTTACTGCTCCATTAAACCAATGGGTGTAAATAGCCTCCCTGTCATTTATGCACCAGCTTGCCTATCAAGTGGAAGCAAGCAAAGGTTTGACATATTAAATGTATTTTTATTAGCTAAGGGCTCCATGATTGTGAATAGACAATACAAGTCCTTCAGCCTTCTGTTTTAGCCTCATGTGAATTTGCTATGAGTAGCCCATGGTCAACTCTCTATTATCCACATAGACCAAATAGTTAGCTATGCTATCTTAGAGCAGGTAAGCAAGTAGCAGTACTAGTAGCCTTGACAATTTTTGTGCATACTCAACTTTCTTCAACAAGTATCTTTGCACTTCTCATCTATTACGCTTCGGGCATTGTTGTCTCACAATCACGCTACAAACGCTTCCTCCTTTGGTGAAGAGACAAAGAGGAGAGAGTAACCAAGCCCTCAGTGATATAGATAGAAACTTAACAACTATCTCAAAGAGGAAGTTTGATGGTCCACATATGTTTCTAGAGAAAACAGAGCATGGAATCCATAGCTCTTCTTATATGTTGTCCTATGCAACATGTTAAAGGTTATCAACAAGCTTTTACAAAAGAAATGAATTCGCTGCAAATGGATGAATTTAGAATTAATACTTTGCATTTTGCAAGGTAGGTTTGAAGGGAAAGCTAAGGAGAACATGTATCCTAATCAATCCACTTACTTTCTTTAGTATTCCAGAATGAAAGATCATAGGAGAGCATTGGATGATAACGAAGCATCATTCCATGTACTAATAAAAAATAATTGAAATTGTATTAGGTACGGCACAAAGGAGCCTTAACTCAAAACAAAGCAGGTAGACTAAGCAAGCGTATAGTTCTAGGGAAAAAGAACTCGGAATAAGCTATTTTGACCAAATAGCAACTTTGGTAGCTAGAAATTTTTTGCAAGTGAAGCCATGCAACACTGAACAAGAGATAGATCTTCCAAAGAATCAGGCTTTTTATATTAGTACTATACAAAAAATCAAATATCTCGGTAGTTCGGGCTTACAATGGAAAGAAGTATGTCAATGTATGTCTTGTGATATGATCTCCTTTTTTCCATAAGATGACCCTGTCATCAATTTGATTGTGATCTCCAATGAAATTTTCTTTCATCAAAACAAAAAGAAAAACACAAAATTTTTTGAAGAGTAAAAATGTAGAATATAGAAAGTAAAGGCTTACATTGGAAAGAAGTATGTTAATGAATGTATCATGATATAATCCACTTTTTTCATCAAAAATGCCCTCAACAATTTGATTGTGATCTCCAATGTAATTTTCTTTCATTGAAACAAAAAGAAAACATATTTTTTGAAGAGTAGAAATGAGAGTTTGATTTTACTAATTCACATAAAATTGAAAACAATCCTATTGAATATAAATTAAAACAATGTTCAACGAGTGATTAAGAATAAGTTTCAACATCATCATTTCCATTGCATCAAATGTTACTGAAGAAAAAAGATCCTCCGGATTGGATTCAATGGGGTTTTGTCACCTTAATGTCCACCAATAACATTTTTCCAATGCTATACAATTGCAAACTTGAATACATTGTTTTGCTTTTGAATAAATATGCAAAGGATGATTCTTAGTTTTCTAATGTCACAAAAGTATATAATATTTGTCTTGAAGTACCTGTTATGCATCAGTCACAAGTCCAAAGTATGATCTATTAATTTTCATTTGCTAAGACTTGAGAAGAGTCTTTTGATCTATTAATTTTCATTTGCTAAGACTTGAGAAGAGTCTTTTATGTATCTGAAAACATTGGGAAGTGCATCAGCACAAATATACCAACCATATACCACAGGCTAATGCATACAACGTAAGGCATACAAACATCTACGAGCCATGATTTCATGTTTTATACATAAAGGCTACTGCTTTTCTTTATGAGGAACTTATAGGTATGATTTAGGAAGTCATCCAACTCTGATGCCAAGGATGGGAAACAACAACATTTCTAGCCCAAACGTTTGAGATGATATTTTGATTTTATATGTTTGGAAAGCTAATGCAAACATTAACCAAGGGAGGGGGGGCGAGCGACTAAAAAAAGGCACAGCACTTGCTACATCATGCAAGTCATATAATATAGTCCATAACTCCACACGATGCGATCATTACTATGTTGCCTTGCTACCACTTTAATGGAACATTTTGATACATCCCTTAAAAGAAGTTTGGTCCACATGGAACTATAGGGTTCAATATGGTCATTAAATGATAATAAGTTGTAGCTTAATACAGTCTTTTCGAGAATATTTCTAGTTCTCAAAAGGAACATTAGCTGGGAATGCTAAATTTAATAATTTCGATATTTAAAGAATCCCAGAAGCTACCCAAGCCCTAACTGATTGTAAAATGAAATCATCATCATAATTTATGTCTACTGATTTCAGTATGATAATAGAAGGTAATAAAACAAAAAATAGTGCTTAAAGCATAAGTAAAAGCATGGGAATCAGTCAAAGTATTACCTTTTGCTTCTTCTTAAATTCTTCCCATGTAATAGTGTGAGAAGTTTTAAGGTTAGCCATGCGAGCAGCATGCCATTCTGGTGAATGAAATGAACCATCCGCCTGTGACTCTCCTCATCAATAGAAGTATAGGAAATAACACGTCTATAAATATATTCAACTTCCATGAGGAACAGATCAAACAGCATATAGACAAAGAAAGGCATCTTAGCTAGTCTATAATTTGTATTTCAGTAACTTCAAATATTTTGGCCTTAATACCTCTCTGCTTTTCCTCATCATTTAATGTGCATGATTTTTCATGCTCAACAAAGCATCAATGAATTCACACCAGTGTGTTGTAGAAACATTTAAAGGTAATACACCTTAGCGCATGCTTCTGTCTATGGAAAATAAAAACACTTCAACAAGATCATGGATGTCTTCCTGCTCATTCTTGGAAACAGATTGACACCAAGGTGATGCATAAGTTGGAAGTTTAACAATACAAACACTGGTACTGAACTAATCAAACTGAAAGCACCACTTAGTCGGATAACTCAATGAGGTTGTCCAACTGGTGGATCTGATATTGAACAAAGAGATGTCTAATAGCCAGCGATGAATGGATGTGCTGAAAGGGCAAGATATTTGTCCTTCCAACTCTCCAGTGGCACCCATGGTTTGGGTGCCCAGTGGCTGCATTGGTGTGTCATTAAAATGTGCAGATGGCAAGCTACCAGAAAGCATTCCATTAGGGCCATGGTGTAGTGGCTATGCAAAAGCCTGAGTACTTATTGGTCCTGGTGTGGTCCAATCGAATCACAGTTGCCGTCCAAGGGTCATGGCGGCTTACCAGGAGTAAGATATCCAGATTTGCAGGAATGGAATTAAAGATAGAGGTTTAGGTTGCACAAGCCTAGGAGAGTGTAAGGGCTGATTAGAGTGCTTTTTAGAAGTGAATTTTAAATTTGGGTCATTTGTTGGCAATACAAGTGTAAAAAAATGCCATTTCGGTAATGGGCCAAGTTTCTGGGTCACGGGCTCACAGAGAACAATCATTAGTTTGATCTAGTCCACGAGTCCATTTATTCTTCTTTTGTTGAGGTATGCTAGCTTTAATTTGATCTAGCCATGAGTCCAGTCATTCCTCTTTCATTGAGGTATGCTAGCTTTATCATGGGCAGTTATGGGTATTTATCAGGCTCAACCCAAAAAAATAGTCTATCTATGTCTCCATTTGTTTGTCAGAAAATATTTACCAAATGGAAAACATTTTCTATGGAAAATCTCCAAGTAAATATTTTTCATGGAAAATATTTTCAAAGAAAAATAACTTCTCATCAAATATTTTCCAACGTTTGGCATATATAAGATAATAGAGTAACACAAAATCGATAAATGATAGTAGATGTCTACCATTTTTATTGTGGTAATATTTTTAGGATGGTGATAATATTTCACAATCAAAAAAATCTTTACTTTTACTGTCGATCAATCTTTAATTTGCTGATATTCTGTTTAGCAGTAACGTCAAGGATGCTGTCAGTCAGTGATCAATGGCATGGTTGGGGACGTCGATGGCTAGATACCATCTTCGGCAACTAGCGGGACAAGGTCAGGACAAGTCGTCCAACTACTGACAGGTCGGCCCAATGCGTCGTCGTCCAATGACCGTTGATGGGGATCAGGGATGTCAATTACCAATGATAGAAAATAGTGGTCAAGGACTTGAAGGGCGGGGGGGTCTGGGTCAATGTGTGCCGATCGGCAAATGACAATGACGGCCAAAGGCATCACTGTCCATTGAATGGCCACATGGTTGGAGATGTCAACATCAACCAACGACAATGGAGGTCCAAGGCATCTCTGACTGATGACCAAAGGGTTAGGGCATCATGGGCTGAAATCGTATCATCTTTGGCTAAAAACTTTCAATTATGAGTATTGGTAGTTATTAGTGAATAGTGGATGAGCTCCGGAAAATAACTTCCTATTTCGAGCCATTTTTCAAAATTTAAGCTTAAATTTTCCTTTGTCTCAGAAAAGATTTTCTGTCAACTTATTATTCTATACGTGCCACATATCGGAAAATATTTTTCAATGCACGCCAAACACCAAAAAATGAAAAAAAATATTTTCTTGCAAGTTAATTCCTACAAACAAATGAAGCTTGTGTCTTCACAGATTTTTTAGCACTAAAATTCTCTTCACACAGCTTTTCCTTTGACACCCTTTCATGCATCTTCTTCTTTAAAGAAAAAATGCTAAGCTCCTGGTGCTTAAAGACCCATTCCATGGGATTCCTTCTTTCTATGCTAGTAATAGACTCCCAAGGCACAAATATTTCTAATATGTTCATTTTGAAAAGTAAAATTGTGCTTAATAATATCATAGAATTTAGCATATTTTTGGACCTTTCTTTTCTTGGGCAAATAAGGACATGGTGATGAAATTCTTTGAGGACATTGAAGCTTGAAGCTGAAGGAATATATGGCTAGCAATTGCAAGAATGAGATTATCAAGAGTGGAAAGAGAGATAGGAAACTTAAAAGGCTTGAAGAGTATATAAACTATGGAATGGATTTGTTTTGACTTTCCTTTCCTGCTTAGTTTCTTATCCAGGTGGATAAGAACCCTTCAAGGTGGATATTGGTGTTTATGCATGGTCTTTGCTTGTGCAAGGGTGTGGGTGCATAGGATGTAAATGGGAGACACCCTCTTAGTGTCATTTTGACATACATACATTTACTTTTTACCAATCAAAAAAAGCATCAGTTAAAGCACAATAGTCCGTGACTATTTACTATTTCCCAACTCCTCAGTGAACTAAATTATCCTAAATATTTTAATGTGAATATATGTATACATATCGTAGCTAAAAATATCGGTATTGGTATTTCCCACTACCGCTGACAGGCCAGCCAAGCCATGAGTGCGGTGGAAAAACATATTAGACAATACATATCAATATATATTGGAAGCAAAAAAAAATTCTGTGAATTGTAAACTATTAAATCAGCATATATTTTTAATATCAAATGATATGCTGTGATATAATGCCAATACAGTGACAAATCATAATTTTGTCGCGGTATTAGGAAATATTGAAATTAAGGAACCCAATACTGATATATATCGGCCGATATATCAGACCTTGGCTGATATTTCATTTCATGATATGTATGTGCATATACATACATGCAATTACATTACACGCCCCCAATGATTAGATTGGAACTTCGACTCTGGCTAAGTCATAGAAGCTATAACTATGCCTATTTAAGACCTGAACATTAAGAACTACACTTGAGGAGTATAATATTTATTACCGTGTTTTCTCCATTCTTTTCCAGGCAAGCCTCATTAATGCATAGTAGGCAATAAATCAAGGAATGTCCCACTATAGGTTTCAGTTTCCCAATTCTAACTAATAACCAAGGTTGTCAAAGGCGCACCTAGGCATGCTAGGGCAAACCTGGAGGGAAAGTAATCTTATTGCATTTAGGAAATGGGAACTATCTTGAACAGATCAAACAAATGTGGCTTCACTTACTATGTTTCAGGAGATCCAGGGAGACTATATTTATCATTGCACATTGGCAGTCTGCATAAATTCAAAATGTTAATAGATTTTCCTTTGTATATTCTTCATTGAGACTAAGATACCCCCTTCTGTTTTTCACAGATTATCTTTGCTTGATGTTAATAAAAAGTTTTGGGCAACTAGGGAAAGCCATCACTCCTTGTAACCTAGTATTTAATAAAAATTAAACTCAATTACAGCTGCCCCACTAAACGACAGTCTAACTTGCCTTCTGGGAATCATGATCAGATTCAAAGCATGTTGCCTATTATATCCTAAAAATGGATGCTGGCAGCAAGCGTTCACTTTGATCGTTTACAGCAATCCTCAGCAATCCTATTAACTTTTACAATAAGCCAAAAGGTGATGAAACTCTCATAACATTCAAATTGAACACAGGTAGACAACAGCAGCATAGTTGACCAGAAAAAGATCTAACAGCAGCACTAACGACAGAAAACCCAACATTTTGCCCGCAGTTGAAGGACTTTACTGATCCACACTCCACATTTCTTATTTCTACCTAACCACCAAAAAAAGGAACCCAAGAATTCAATGAAACCTATAATTCAACTGATATTCACCATTTTGACTACAACGGATACAAATGATACTGCCAGTGAATAATTTAAAATTAAGTTTTTCCAGAAAATTTTAAACCATGGAAAAAATAAATACCAGCAAACGCAGAGTCAAGCATATGATTAGATGAAAATTTCGTTGACGCATCAAAATCAACAACAGAATGAAGTCAAGAAACATAAAGTACCCTCTAAAGGTGAACGCAAACAATGGAGGCAATTTAAATTACCGACAAGGGTTCTCAAATATATTAGATAATCGATAGGGAAATGGTATAGAAGCATACGAACCATGCCATCATCAATTTCTTCGGGACCAGCAGAGCTGGAACCAAGCCTGGCCCTCTGCATAGCTTTGTAAGCTTGATTTTTACCCATCGACCCGGATGAGAATACGAGAAAAAAAAGAGGGAAAATCGAAAATTTATGCAAATATTCTGTGGGTAATCAACGGTCGAACAAATTCATGAAATAGAGAGATGATTTGGTTGGGTTTCGGGACAATATGTTGAAGGTCGAGCTTGGGAATTAGAAATTTTATTTTCGAGGAGAAGGGATATCGTGAGA
>JAODPA010116863.1:0-18685 GCA_025585075.1 Nepenthes mirabilis
TGAGTAATTAAGTTAATATAAATGAATCGATGTAAAAAGATATAGGAGAAATTAGATTGAAAAGCCCAAAGATCTAGAATTGACAAAATCAAAAATCGGTATTAAAATCCGTGAAAACTTAAACTATAAATGAGATTTAGATTTTAAATTATGATAATCATGACATATTAAGTTAATATGATAAAAATTAGGGTTTAAGGATATAAAGAATTGGGTTAGAAGAGTCGAAACTTGTCCCGGACAACACGTGCATGATGTAGACTCGCTACAAGCTTGACTCACGCTCAAGGCACGACCCATGCATGAAAAATAGAATCCCGCGCTTGAGGAATGGCCCGGAAGAATTGAATGCCCGAAGGGTGCTTGATGAGCACTCGAGCACGGCCCTTCGGGTGTGTGGGCGTTCGACTAGTTCTCGAGAGTCGCTCAAGTGCCAATCCACGTATAAAAATGCATTCGAGATTTATTATCGTTATTCCATGCAGTTTCTATAGAGAGAAGAGAGAGAGAATGCAAAGGAGAAGAGAGAGGAAGTGGTGATCAAGGCCTCCAAATCCACATCCAGTTTACAACTAGTTAGAAAAGTTATAATCGGATCGAGGCAAATGTACCTATACTCTTCTCTTTTATTTATTTACATTTTTATTTCATTTTCATCGGGTATTCTTATTTCGATACTTGATTTAGTTTGTATATTGTAACACCTATGACTTGAGTATGCATATATGTAGATTTTATATTCAATTTTCTAGTTTTGATTGGTATTTCACACCGAAACCCTAACCCCACGCCCGGATGCTTTCACCCACTAATTTTTAAAATTTATGCATGAATTGGCTTTAGAATATGAATACACATACCTTATATATGTTAATTTATCGATTGGGTATCTAATTTGGTAGTTTTATACAGTTTTCTACATTTAGGAACCCTAACCCGTGCACCAACATCTTTAATCATGAAATTGAGGGTTTATACATGATTTAGTTTTAAAACTTGGAAATCCTAGCTTCATGGACGTGGATATTTTGATTATTTGACATTTATGTACATATATTTTATATATGCTAATTTTATGTGTTCTGGATATATTATCGGACATGAATTGAGATAATTATCCACATATTTGTTTCGTATGTTATTTGGTATATGTTCCAAAAATTATGTTGCACGTAATTACGAAGCTATTTTTTGTTGAAATCTTTAAAGTTATATTCGGCGCTTTATGGTAAAAATTTTCATTTCTTTCCCATGCTTTATGATGATCATATATGTAATTTAAGTCATGTTAAGACTTAAACCTATAAGAAATATGAAATTTATGTAAGTATATGAAAGGAATGCCATAATTTGATATGCTTATGATTCGTTCTCCCGAAATGATAATTTTGTGAAAGAAGTTTGGTGGACTTTTCCTTAAAGAATATTAAATTATGAAACTTAGATTACGGATTTATATTTCAGATGGTAGTATTCCCTAGTATGCCATGGATATTATAGTAAAAACTAAAGGATCATTCTAACCATATATTATAGCGGATGATATTCATTGGCACGTCTTAGGATATTACTGTAGAAGCACGATGACTTCCTCTAACCACAGGGGACATAGTGGCATATGTAATATGACCCTGTATATCTGGTTAAAAGTATATCGCTCACCATGGAGTGTTGAATTATATGGGTATGCGATTTAGAATATGTAAAGACAAATGCATTCCTTTCCTCGTTCGACCGTACTGTTAGTTGTTAAGGTCTACTGGTTCTTGTCCGGAAATATAATAAAATTTCTATATATTTTAGAATCTAAAAGAATCATAAATAAAACAGTAAAGACAAATAAATTTCAGAAATATATTTATTTACGTTTCATGTTTATGTATCTTCATTGTACTATTATATCATTCCTCTACTTTATCTTGCATATATTATTTATTAGTATTAATTATATTATACTTATTGACTATTTGGCTCACCCTTACTATTTTTCTTACCTCCAGATGAGTACAAACTTATATCTGATATGGTGGGATAGAGGATTAGAAGTCGGCTAGACTCGAAAACTTAGAGGATGATCTTGTGGATTTTGTACCTTATGGTGTCTTTTAAATTATTTTTGATGGTCATGTTTATTGATATATGTATATGATGATGATGATGATATACATAGTGTATAGTTTTCGCTGTGTTTTATGGATGTATGCGCTTCTGCATGTTGTTATAGTATATTTGGAGTACCTAGTGGCATCTTATCTGAGTTAATGTCATACCGAAATTATGATGTTGGTGCCATGTGTTTATTGTACCATTTAGATCCTGTGTTGAGATATGTTGTGGTTGTATATTTGTTTCACAGGGTTAATGTATCAGTTTTATATCAGTTTGACGGTCGTTTTTCTACCGAAACTCTACTGAATTTTAGTTAGAAACATGGTTGGTCATAATTGGTATTAGAGAATAAGATGCCTTAGGGTTGATCCAAATCTTATGTGAAAGTTTAGGTTCGAGTAAGATAGATTGAATAAGTAGGTGAAGGTATAGAATGATTAGATTAGACAAGGTAGTCGTAGTTGTCCTAATTTGTATAATTAGATTAGAATTAAGTCATGATCAGTAGTTAGGAGTAATTGTTTAGTTGCAATACCCTAGTTAGTATCTTAATCAAGTTAAATTACTTCACTTAGATCAGAACTAAGCCAGAATATGTTAGTTATGTTTGACTACTTAGTGTTTAGTGTCCTGGCTAATATTCGAACTAAGTTACAATCTAACACCTATCGTTCTTGTTTCAGAATAGATATTAGTAGCCATTCATACCGCCTAGGTGAAAGACTACTCATGGTGGTGGCCAACCATGAGATCGAGAGAAGGAGTACCTTAATTTGCTTGGAAGGATGGTTGGACTTGTTAGTCTTGGAGGATCTAGTTTGGGTGAGAACTAGGAGAAGAGAAGTTGTAGGGGGTTATCTCGAAGATAAACTTAGGTTGATCTTGATCCAAGGATTAGGATTAGGAATGCTCGAATGGCATGACAATTGAGATGGATAAGGTAGAATCAGCAACTCAAGGTTAGGATGCAGGGGTGTATCTAAACACAACCCCCTGCCACACACAATTCATGGCTCCAATGCTGTGTATGTAAACACAACATTGGCCAAATAGAGATAACACTAGGAACTTGTAATAAACCACAATATCCTGCAGACGTATAAATAAATCTAAACGACTGTGTAAACTAAATCATCTGATCACCAACCTTATGTATAATATACATTAAGATTCTAATAGAAATATAAATATATACTTTTTTCCCATGACATAAGTAAAACTACAAATTATAAGTCTTCGACATTTCTAATTCCAAATCTAGACCACTTTGAATCTCTACACTGTCTCATTGGATATACCAAACCAATGCTAATTTGGAGACAATGAGAAGCAAAAGTGAGCCAAAGCTCAACAAGTTCAATACAAACAAAACGATAAGCAATATTAGCAAAATAAAGTAGAAGATGGATATATAAGTATAACGAGGATACGTAAGCGTTAGACGTGATCGAATATACTTTTGGAACTTAATTAACTTTTCACGTTTTATCCTTATTCTCTTTGGGATGTGAATTATGTATGATTACTTGTACTTGCAGACCAGGGCCAGTAAACCTTATTAGCTAAAGGTGTGAGAGAATGAGGAAATGGTCATATCATCCACATGGCCTAAGGGCATAAGCTCCTATTATCGACCCAAAGGTAGGTCATCTACATATCATGCCTGTAGACGAGCCATAAACATATGCCCCCATATCCCCAGGACTCGGATGCAATATTCGTTCTTCCACAATAATATCCTAAAACTTGCCAAGAGTATTATTTATTACAATACGCGGTCAGAATAATCCTTGAATCTTTGCTATAATACCAATGGCATGCCAAGAGTTATTACCATCCGTAACAAATTTCCTGGTTCTAATTTTATGATTTCTTATTCTTTTAAGGGAATGTCTACCATATTTCTTGAACATGGTTCTCACTCTAGGAGAACGAATCATATATCATATCAATTTGTGGCATTCCCTCCAGATATTTGTATAACTTTTATCTTTCTTTCGAATTTAAGTCTTCTTGTGACTCATTTTACATATACGATTATCATAAATATAGTGAAGAATAAATATTCTTACTATCGAGGGGCAATTATAACTTTAGAAGCCTCCGGCTCACATTTTCTTCTCAATTGATTAATGAACATGATTCTAAAATAACAATTAATTATATGTGAATATAGATGCTACTTAATTAATAATTAGACAATGTGAAATTATAAAAAAATTACCAAAGAGTTTGGGTGAATAGTGCATGTGAATAGTGCACAATATGCATAATCAGGTGATTCTCAAAATTTCGGGTATCTAATGAGTAAATTACCAAGTCCAAGGTATGGGTAATCATAATCTTAAGCCAATTTATGCACAAATTTCAAAGTAAATGCCTAAATGAGGTCTGAGCGCTGGTCTAGGGTTTTTCGAACGAAAATCCACATAAATCTACCAAGTGGGGTATCCAATCGATAAATTAACTTACCTAAGATATGGACAATTATATTCTAGTCTTAATTTATGTAAAATCCCCAAAAATTGGAGACCGAAACCACCCAAGCATGGGGTTAAGGCTTATATGCAAAAATTGGCATAAATCCTCAAATTTTGACACGAAACTCATATGTATAGATGATTAAGTTATAGGCATCACATATATATATATATATGAGTTGGGTATCGAAATAGCAATACCCGAAAGCCGTAGAATGAAAATCAAAGAAAACGAAAAAAAGGGCATTGGTGCACTAGTCTCAACCCGATCAACAATTTCAAGCCGGAATTGGACCTGAAATCCTTCGTTTGCTCCATCTTTTTCTCCTCTCCGCACCCTCTCTCTCTTCCTCTCCCTTTCTCATGTGCCACCCCAAACCGCATGGCCAACGGTTAAAAACAACTAAGACACAGCTTTTACGCGAATTTCCGCTCATGTGTCATCCATGGCGCACAGCAGGTGCGCATGCCCTAGAATCGGCACTCGCCAGACACTCAAGCCCATGGCGGGTGCGGGTCAGGCTTCGACCAAGCTTACAGCAAGCGAGCTTCACGTTTTTGCCGTTCTAGACCTGTTTTGACCCTTCTAACCTAATATTTCACACCATTGGACTCTAATTTTGACTATATCATAAGTCAAGATTACCATAATTTAAAACTCAAAATCTTATTTACATATTAACATTTTATGATTTATAATTTTGGTTCCCGATTTTACCAATTTCAGATCTTTGAGTTTTTCAATCTGATTTCTCTCGTACCCTTTGACCTCAATTCATCTATTTTAACTTAATTACCTCCTAATTACTATATTTTGAAATCTGGAACCACACCACCCATATTAACTATACCTTGAAAATCGACACCTTACGATTCTCTCCCATTTATAGAAATTTCGCTCTCGAAATTTAACAAACCTCGAATTTCAACAAGAGAGAGGGGTAATCTTTCTAAATTCTTTGTAGTGCTCCCAAAACATATCCTTGATTAGAGATTTACCCTAGAGAACCTTATCCATTTGGAATTATCCAAATCCTCAACATCTAATACTTTCTTATTGGAAATCGAGATTGAAACCTCACCATAAGATAGATCCCTAATCTCCCACCATGACTTAACCTGACTATATGCTTACTTCCTCAATCATCTAAACATAGGAGACTATAAAAATCCCATCAACTTCAAAGACAAGTCAAAATTCCAAACAGGCCTATCATAAATCTTCAAATGGCTAATCGACCCTTACTTCGATTCATCCTAAACCTTGAGAATGATCATTCATACGAAACATTAATCCTATCCTAAAATCTATAGACCATGGGCCTATACGGCCTCACTGCGCTACTTTGATTAACCATCTACTAGGACACTAAGAATCCTCTTACAACCCACGTTTCTTAATTTAGATTAGACTCCTAGATTACCTTGCAACTATAAACTGTAATGGCCCAAATCCTAGAATATAGAAAATTCCCGATGTCAAGTTAAAATTACCCAAGGATAGTAATCCGGTCAACAAGTGTTGACCAGAAGGTGTGAAGAAGGAGTAATCCGGTCAACGAGTGTTGACCGGAAGGCGTGATGAAGGAGTAATCCGGTCAACGTAAAATGTTGTCCGGAAAACGTGAATGGAAGGAAGGACAGGAAAGAGGAAAGTAATCCGATCAACACCAGTTAGTTGACTGGAATGTATTTAAATGAGAAACATAAATAACTTGAAAATTAATAAGGAAACTCTTTGAAAATGTAGAACCATAACTAACTTAGAAATTTAATGAGGAAACTCTTTGAATGTAAAGCCGTAAATAATATACTCCGAAATATTTCCCCAGTATAGCCAATTGAATGTAAAGCCATAAATAACATACTTCGAAACTTCTCCCAGTATAGCCAAACCCAAACGACGGCCACCAGACCCAAAGCCTATAAATAAGAATTAGATGACGTGAGAAAAAGGCACGCAATAGAGTTTTCTAGTAAAGGGAGACCAAAAGTTCAAGGCGAAGTAAAAGAAACCCAGGCAAGAGTACTCACCCCTGTTTTAAGTTCATGATTATGCATGGTAGTATATCTAATATTTTTATGAACTTATGTATGATGTTTGTTTTGTTCCTTTGATTTAACGATATTCATGATGTTCGGTTTTGTTCTGCTCGAAGTATGATTATTTGTCGATTTATATGAACTTTGATAATTGCATGTTTAAAAAAAAGACTTCCGGCTTTTGAGAAAAGAACTCCAACATTTTGAGAAAAAGAACTCCGTCTTCTTGAGAAAAGAGCTCCAGCTTTTTAGAAAAGAATTCCAGCCTTTTGGGAAAAGAACTCCGCTTTCCTGAGAAAAGAGATTCGGCTTTTTAGAAAAGAACTCCGGCCTTTTGAGAAAAGAACTCCGCCTACTTGAGAAAAGAGCTCCGATTTTTGAAAAGAACTCCGACATTTTTAGAAAAAGAACTCTTTCTTTTGAGAAAAGAACTCCGGCCTTTTTAGAAAAAGAACTCCAGCTTGTTTTTAGAAAAAGAACTCCACCCTTGCTAGAAAAGCACTCCGGTTTTTAAGAAAAAGATTTCCTACTTTGACGAAAAAGGACCTCTGACTTTTGATCAAAGAATCTTCAAATTTAAGATGACTAAAAGGCTATACGGACTTCAATTGTTGAAGTTAAAGAACAAAGGCTATAAGAATAAGGAAAATGTATGTAATCCGGACAGCAAGTGGAACTCCACGACTTTCGACTTTCGAACTATGACGTATGACCCATCAAAAGACATGAACTAAGAACCGAATTTTCATTAAACTTGTTGTTAAAGATGGATGAAGGATATTGGAGTGACACTCGAGGACTGCCTCCTGGGCCAAGGGGGGAAACTTTTGGTGGCATAAGACTTTTAGACTACGGCCCCATATGCCGAGTTAAAGGCATTACCTCCCACCTCGGGGAGCATAATGAGAGGATACGGTTTTAGGTTGTGGGGTAACACACAACCCTTCCTCGATATTGTCCGCTCCCGTCCGGTCTCTAAAGATGATAAGAATTTCTAATAGTTTTTATGAATCTTTTGAAGACAAGATAATAAGAATAAGAATAAGAAAATTCTGGACTAAAGTAGAAATTATTTGGTGATTTTATATATTTTAAGTTATGATATAAATCCATACTTTGATCTGATTATATGTATGTTTATGTTTTCTGCATGTGAGTATCTTGTTGGACTTTGTAACTCACTCTTGCCAATTTTTAGATGATGAGAAGCTTATAGAGGATGAAATTGAGTAGAACCAATGAAGTAACTAGACGGCATAGCTGGCCGGAGCTAATCAATGAAGAATTTGATTTATTTCTTTTGATATTTTGAGAAGAATTTGTAGAACAGTTACGCTGTATAAGAATTTATGAATGTTAACATGTTTCCGTGATTAATTTATTGATAAATAAAATCCATATTTCTAGTAGCATCTCAGGTTATACCAAGGCATTCATGTCCGACTAACCTTAGTGTTGGCCGGCCAAGTATGAAATTAAAACCGGAAGGCCAGCTCATGTAGTTCGACCTCAAACAATCCTGTGTATAAAAGAAACGTTTATTCTTATGAAAGAAAATAATTTTTTTTTCCACCTAGTTGTTATCTATTATTTATTTTGATGCAAGGATTTAAACTTGACGGCGGCTTTATGCGGTGGAATAAGGCCCGTCACAGTTTGTATCAGAGAAATAATTGAGATGCTTTAGGATTCAATTGAAATCAATACGGAAACTTAGGACAGGATTAGTTAAGGGAAGAAAGAGGTTAGCTTTACTTATACTTAGGACGGAGTATTTTGTGATAGCCACCCTTGGCTAATAGACTGACAACAACGTTCTTTTCAAAAATCAAGATCATTGCTGAAGTCATGTCTAATAGAGGAAGGCGAGCCGTTCGGACTAACAATCCTCTGAATCCGGAGGCAAGGTACTTGAACTTGCTAGACAAGATGGCTGATGTTATCGAAGCCTTGGCTCCACCAACTCCGATGACCACCCCAGTTCCTGTTCATCAGGAGAGGTCGGTCTACGATCGCTTTACCAACAAGTGAGTCCCTGAATTCTTAGGAGAACCCGACCCATTAAAGGCAGATACCTGGATCCAACGACTAAAGAAGGTGTTTGCGGTGATTAAGTGCCCTACTGGAGATATGGTTCTATTCACCACCTATAAACTGGCGGGTGAGGCTCACCACTGGTGGGAATTGCAGAGGAGAGTTTTTGAGGTATCAGACAGGGATATTACTTGGGAATTGTTTGAAGCAGCATTCTTAGAAAAATATTTCCCAGCTAACCTTCGCAGACAGAAAGAGGATAAATTCCTTCGCTTAAGGCAAGGTACTCGCTCTGTGGTTGAGTAAGATACAAAGTTTGCAGAGCTATCTCGTTATACTCCTTATATAGTGGAAGACCAGTAGAGGAAGGCTAGGAGGTTTTTTCAAGGATTAAGAGACGATATTAGGAGGCACCTTTCAACTCTGAAGTTGGCCACATACGGAGAGGTGCTAGAAAGGGCTGTCATCTATGAGAAGGAGTTGGAGAGAGGAGCATTTCTTAGGTAAAGGACATTTAGTCAGGCTTCAAGGGCAAGTGTTAATGGAGGCCCTTCTAAGAAAGTGAGACTGTTGAGATCCCGTGTGGAGCAGGACCAACCTATACAGACTTCCCGAGCATCTAGCAATGCATGTGATCATTGCGAAAAATCACATGAAGGGAAGCCGTGCTAAGAAGCTGTGAGTCTGCTATAACTGTGGCCAGGCTGGACACATGATCAAGAATTGCCCACTCGCCAAACAAGCCCCAGGATTTAAGTCTCCCATTCCAACTAAGGTGTTTGCCATTTCTACAAAGGAGGCCAAAACCTCTGCGGAGATAGTGGAAGATACTCTTTCTATCTGTGGCACTTCTAGTCATGTGCTCTTTGACTCAGGATCTACCCACTCATTTGTATCTCATGAATTTGCGAAGTATCTTACGACCCTTCCTTAAGTTCTTGGCTGCCCATTGATGGTCGCCTTACCCACAGGGTCGTCTGTAATTTTAAATGTGGTATATTCAGAGTGTCCGATAGAATCAAATGGATGCATGATGCCTGTTAATCTGGTTTTTCCGAAAATGAAGGGCTTCGATGCAATCTTGGGAATAGATTGGTTAGCAAGGTATCATGCCAGTATTGATTGTTTTCGAAAAAGAGTGGATTTCGTCATCCCTGGAAACAAGCCCTTCTATATTCAGGGAGTCAAGCATAAGGAAGCATCTTGCTTCATTTCAGCCTTCCATGCCTGGCACTTGATTAGTGATGGGTGACAAGTTTACTTAGCCTTCGCTAATGTAACTGAGGGTCAAGGAACTCTGGCCAAAGAGATTCTTGTGGTACGGGAGTTCGAAGATCTATTCCCTGATGAGTTACCTGGGTTGCCGCCCAAGCGAGAGTTGCAATTTTAAATAGAATTGGTGCCAGGATCAGCACCAATATTCAAAGCACCATATAGGATGGCACCGGCTAAACTTAAGAAGTTAAAACAGCAACTCCAGGAGTTACTAGATAAGGGTTTCATTCAGCCAAGTGTGTTACCATGGGGTGCACCGGTCCTATTTGTAAGAAAGAAGGATGGGACCTTGAGGTTATGCGTGGATTATCGGGAACTGAATAAAATTACCACTAAGAATAAATATCCTTTGTCAAGGATTGACGACCTCCTTGATCAGTTACAAGGAGCTTGTGTATTCTCAAAGATCGACCTTAGATCCGGATACCATCAGCTTCGAATTAGAAGGGATGATATAGCAAATACTGCTTTCCGAACTCAATATGGGCACTATGAGTTTGTAGTGATGCCTTTTGGGTTGACTAACGTGCCAGCTATATTTATGGACTTGATGAATCAAGTTTTTCAACCCTACTTGGACAAGTTTGTGATAGTCTGTATTGATGATATCCTTGTTTATTTGAAGAGCTATGAGGAACATGATGAGCATTTAAGGACTGTACTCCTGATCCTTAGGGAACACCAGCTATTCGACAAACTAAATAAGTACGAATTTTGGATAGCGGAAGTGGGATTCCTTGGACACGTTATTTCCAAAGAAGGGATTTCTGTTGACCCTAAGAAGGTGGGGGCAGTAGTGAAATGGAACCGGCCAACCTCTGTGTCCGAAGTACAGAGCTTCTTAGGCTTGGCTGGATATTACAGACGGTTTGTGAAAAACTTCTCCCAAATCGCCTTACCACTCACACAACTAAAAAAGACATGAACTAAGAACCGAGTTTCTATTAAACTTGTTGTTAAAGATGGATGAAGGATATTGGAGTGACATTTGAGGACTGCCTCCTGAGCCACGGGGGGAGACTTTTGGTGGCATAAGACTTTTAGACTACAGCCCCGTATGCCGACTTAAAGGCATTACCTCCCGCCTCGGGAAGCATAATGAGAGGATACGGCTCTATGTTGTGGGGTAACACACAACCCTTCCTCGATGTTGTCCACTCCCGTTCGGTCCCTAAAGATAATAAGAATTTCTAATAGTTTTTATAAATCTTCTGAAGACAAGATAATAAGAATAAGAATAAGAAAATTCTGGACTAAAGAAGAAATTATTTGGTGATTTTATATATTTTAAGTTATGATATAAATCCTTACTTTGATCTGATTATATGTATGTTTATGTTTTCTGCATGTGAGTATTTTGCTGGGCTTTGTAGCTCACTCTTGCCAATTTTCAGATGACGAGAAGCTTATGGAGGATGAAATTGAGTAGAACCATATGAAGTAGCTAGACGGCATAGCTGGCCGGAGCTAATCAATGAAGAACTTGATTTATTTCTTTTGATATTTTGAGAAGAACTTGTAGAATAGTTACGCTGTATAAGAATTTATGGATGTTAGCATGTTTCTGTGATTACTTTATTGATAAATGAAATCCATATTTCTAATAGTATCTCAGGTTATACCACGGCATTCATGTCCGACTAACCTTAGTGTTGGCCGGCCAAGTATAAAATTAAAACCGGAAGGCCAACTCATATAGTTCGACCTCAAGCAATCATGTGTATAAAAGAAAGGTTTATTCATATGAAAGAAAAGAAATTTTTTTTGTCCACCTAGTTGTTATCTATTATCTATTTTGATGTAAGGATTTAGGCTTGACGGCGGCTTTATGCTGTGGAATAAAGCCGGTCCGTCACATAAACCTGAGGAATATCCTAAAGATATCAATATGATTCTATAATCCTAAGGAAGATCCTATAATCCTTAAACTACAATCAACCTAGGCAACGCAATCAAAGCAATAACCCAAAATTTCAAACTCGAATACTTATCTAACTCATCATCCTGTTGGTATACCGGTGAGCTAACCAATCCTATCCCCACGTATCATCCAAATCACGGTAAATGAGTTATCCTGGACTACCGATTCTACAATTACTCAACAATACTATAATTCTTGCTGTCCTAATATTCTCAAAACTGAAACGGTGAGGACTTCTCATCTCATAGTTTCTTGCCCTCATACTTAGGGGGTAGTTCTCCGTCCTAGAACTAAAGATAGAGCATTCCCTTCGCTTAAATATTAGAAGTCATTTGAGATTCTTCCTAAACCACCTCCTATGGAGCATCAAGATATATCCCAACGAAAAATTCCTAACGCCAATTATTAGTAATATTGCTCACCTTCCTTAAAGGACACCGAAATACTCCTTCCAATCCTTAAGCTGATTAACATGTTTGCACAGTCGCATGGCTGTCTCTTTTTGTGAGATGACTTCCTGGCCCCTTTTACGATCATTTAGACACAGCTAGTTTTACAAGAGACACCTATCGATTCTCAAAGGTAGGACCTTAGTGAGCAACCTCAGACTATGAATGGGATAATACTGATCATAGGCTTCTACACCCTCTTAACCAAAGGTAACTACTAATATAAGTCACGATAAATACAATTCTAGAGCTTTCTCAAAAAAGTCACATTCCTTTGTAGCTTACTAGACACCTAGCAGGGGTCAACCCCAAACAATAAAGTCGACAACTAATCCTTAATTCCTCAAAGGATACTCTCGCATAACCCATTTTGACGGATATGGGTCGTCTCCAAGCCAAATGCCTTACGACACTACAATCTTTGAGAAACACTTATCGAATTACTCTTTCAGGTTCAACTAGACCTATGAAAACCACACAACTTCGAGACATCAATCAATCTCTCCCCTTATTATCCATCGCTCCAAATTCTAATGAATTGCATTCCAGAGATCGGAGAAACCATATGCCCAACATACACTTCTCCTTATTCCTATCATACTGAGAACACGGCTAACCGTCTTTTCAATCCAGGATACGATCCTCCAATGGGTTTCGCACACCCTTTTAATTTTAGGAATTCATTAATGAGGCCATCCCAAAAGTAGTGAAGCACGTCACAACAAAATACTTAGTCAATACCTCATTGGTTCCATACAGAGTCCTCAAATTGGGTGCCAATCCTTGGCACAATTCCACAGCAACCATCAGTTTAATGATCAAGGGGTAATTCAGCTAATCATTTCCTCTAAGAAATATCCTCAAATACCTACACAATCCACTCTCCTTAGTGACCACAAAACAATGCCTAAGTGCGGTCTTACATGCGAACTGAACATGGCACAAATCCTAATCAAACGATTTGCAGGCAAAACAATAATAATTTTGTCATACTCAAACAACGATGCCTCATATTCAAACCTTTCCACCCGATTACAAGGTGTCATATTCTCCACCATTATAGCCCATACTAGCATGGCACCTTACTATCCAAATCGTCATTAAAATGATATTATGCCTTAACACCACGGGATAATTAAATCAACCCAACCAATTATATCTATAGACCCGAAAAAAGGTCGTAAACCTCGATACAACTAGTGTAAGGTCTGTAATCCTCAGATAAATGAATAAGATTAGGAAATATTAATAAAACATAGATTCTGGATCCCAAAGAAACATATATATCAAAATGTCTAGATCCGAGAATCTTATCTCCCACTACGATGGACGACACTTCTATACTCTGTGTCATCATCACGAAACCTCGATCCACGGTATTGGGTTCCTCTACTATCCGACTCAATGATAAAGATAATCCTTAATCATACGGTTGAACTACATACACTTGAGACATGCTCCCAAAAATTCCACTGAAACAAGACAATCATCCATAAAGCATCCATGAACATAACCGATGACATCTCTTTATCCTCAAGACCCATGACCCTTTTTCACGTCAACTACCCAAGGCTGACTTCACTTCCAATTTGACTAGGGAAACCATTACCTTACCTTCTTCCGAACATTGGATCACTACAATATCATCTTAATTCTCAGGGTCCACATCTCAATATTTATAGGATTTGAGCTATCCAAAAGTTTAGGCACTTAGGCATCACTAAATCGATTATAAATCGATACCTTAGGACCCGCTACACTAAAACTAACTCTAAGTTATTCTAACATTAAGCCATTGATTCTACCATATTCATCATACTTGATACATCAACCAAGAATTCATTCTTAGTAAATTACTAGTATGAGGACCTCAACCAGAGCCAATCAAACCTAAACCTTGAACAGAAATTAATTAACCTAGACCTCAAATCCATACCGATCAATTCAAGTACCAAATTGGTACCAATCAAATTTAAACCTCAAGGTGCCTCCCTACAGCTCCTCTTAACCATACGGTCGACCATTACCACAAGTAAACCCTTGTCTAGGAGCCATAACGATTACTCACATCCTATCTGAAGGTAATGTAATACAGGTTAGGCCACTCTTAGGGCACTAACTAGGACCCATAAGCTAGACAATCAAACTCATTCTCTAATTCTAACTTAATTTAAGCCTAAACTAGCTAACTAGGATAACTAGAACTATACAATCTAACTTAATTGTTTTACGCCTATATCTACTCATCCAATCAATCTTAATCTATCCTAAGCTTTCGCATACGATTTAAATTAAACCTAAGGTATCTCTTTTTCTCTGATACAAACTATGATGAACTGTATTTTTCTATCAAAAATTCGACAGAGTTCGTCTATAATACGGATGTCCGTCAATACAAAACCTGTACAATTTTTTATATAAACATAATACATTCAATAATTTCAACTTCGGCATCATATAATCAACAATACACAAAACCACACAAGATCTAATTGTCACATACAACTCGTGGCTCCAACACTGTGTATCTAAACATAACATTAGCTAAAAAGAGATATTACTAGGAACCTATAACAAACTACAACAACCTGTAGAAGTATAAATAAATCCAAATGACAGTAGAAACTAAATCATCTGATTAACAGTCTTATGTACAATATACATTAAGATTCTAACAGAAATTTAAATATATACATTTTTCATGACATAAGTAAAACTATAAATTATAAGTCTTCGACGTGATCTTTTAATTCCAATCCTAGACCACTTTGAATTTCTATGCTATCCCATCAGATATACTATACTTATGCTAATCTGGAGACAATGAGAAGTAAGGGTGAGCCAAAATTTAGCAATTGTAATATAATTAAAACAGTAAATAATATAAGTAAAATAAAGTTGAAAATAGATATACAAGAATAACGAGGATGCGTAAGCGTAAGACATGAACGAATATGCTTTTGAAACACAATTAACTTTTCACATTTTATCCTTCTTCTCTTTGGTATGTGAATTAGGCATGATTACTTATATTTGCGAACCAAGGATAGTAAACCTTACTAAAGGTGTGGGAGAATGAGGAAAGGGTCATGTTATCCACATGGCCTAAAAGCGTGGGCTCCTATTATCGACTCAGAGGTGGTCCATCTATATATCGTACCTATAGATGGGCCATAAACATATGCCCTTATATCCCCCATGGCACAGAGGTAGTCATTATCCTTCTACAGTAGTATTCTAAGGCTTTCAAAGAATATTATATACTGTAATTCATAGACAGGATAATCATTTAGTCTCTACTATAATACCAATTGCATGCCAAGGGTTATTACCCTCCGCAATGTAATTCTATTATCCTAATTTTATGATTTCTTATTCTTTTAAGGAAAGGTTCACCATACTTCTTTCACATGGTTCTCACTCCAGGAGAACAAATATATATATATATATGTCAATTTGTGACATTCCTTCCATATACTTGAATAACTTTTATTTTTCGTTCAAATTTAAGTCTTCTTATAACTCATTTTGTATATACAAATATCATAAATATAGTAAAAAATATAGATTCTTACTATCGAGAGGCAATTATAAATTTAGAGGCCTGCAACTCACATTTCCTTATCAATCGGTTAATGAATATAATTTTGAAATAACAATTAATCATATACGAATATACATACAGCTTAATTAAGCAAAAATTATAAAAGATCCCAGGTAAACAGTGCATGTGAATAGTAGATATTATGCATAATCGAGCAATTCTCAGAATTTTGGATATCCAATCGGTAAATTACCAAGTCCAAGACATGGATAATCATAATTTCAAGCCAATTTATGTATAAATTTCGAAGTAAATACCTAAATGAGGTCTGGACATGGGTCTAGGGTTTTACGAACGAAAATCCACATAAATCCACCAAATCGGGCATCTAATCAATAAATTAACTTACCTAAGATATAGACAGTGATATTTTAGTCTCAATTTATACAAAAATTTCAAAAATCGAAGGCTAAAACCATCCGGGTGTAGGGTTAGGGCTTGTATGCAAAAACCAACATAATTTTTCAATTTTGGATATGAAATTCATATGTATGCATGATTAAACTATGGGCATTACATATACATGCATGGATTGGGTATCGGGACAATAATACCAGAAAGGTGTCGAACAAAAATCAAAAAATGAAAAAAGGGTTATGGGTGCACTTGTTTCAACCCGATCTACGATTTCTCCAACTAACTCCAGGTCGAAATAGGACCTAAAAGCCTTCATTTGCTCCATTTCTCTCTCCTCTCTAGGCCCTCTCTCTCTTCCTCTCTCTTTCCTGTGCGTTGCCCCAAACTGCATGGCCAATGGTTAAAAGGAACTCAAATGCGGCTTTTATGCAGATTGCTACTTGAGTGCCGTTTGTGGAGCACAGTAGGTGTGCCTGCCCTTGAATTGCCCCTCGCTGGGCACTCAAGCCCACAGCGGATGAGGGTCAGGCCTGCGTCAAGCATGCAGCAAGCTAGCTTCACATTTTTACTATTCGGGACCTGTTTTAACCCTTCTAACCCAATATTTTACATCCTTGAACTCTAATTTTGATTATATTAGTTTAATAAGTCAAAATTATCAAAATTTAAAACTCAAGATCTTATTTATGAATTAACATTTCATGGTTTAAAACTATGGTTCCCAATTTTGTCAATTTTGGATCTTTGAGCTTTTCAATCCGATTCCTCCCATACCCTTTAACCTCAATTCACTTATTTTAACTTAATTACCTCTCAATTATTATATTTTAAAATTCAGAACCTCATTATCCTTATTAACAATATCTTAGAAATCGGCACCTTACATTAGTGCGCTAATAAAGGGTTAATCAAAGTTGCATAACGAAGCGGATGGCCATATATTTTAAGATTTAGTTTAAAATTTTAAAATAAATGATCTTTTTGAGCCTAAGGTGAACTTAAGTAGAAATTTATTAGTTCGCTCGAGGTATTGAATTAAATTGAGGAAAATAGTCAATAAGTATGTGATCAAATTAAGTATTGTAGGAGATTAGGGAGTTATGTTGTGATAATGTTCCAACCTAAATTTAGATAGGAAATATTAGATATTAGAAATTAGGATAATTCATTTGGTCAAGATTTTCTAAGAGGGAACTTTTCTTCAAGGGTGTAATATAGGATCATAAAGAAGGAATCTGAAAGGATTTTTCTCTGATTATTGAATTTTAAAATTTATTAAATTTTAAGGATGAAATTTTTATAAGTGGGAGAGAGTTATAAGGTACCGATTTTAAAAATATGGTAATTACAAGTAATTAAATTAATATATATGAATCTAGGTTAAAGGACATAGGAGAAATTAGATTGAAAAGCCAAAGGATTCGAAATTGGCAAAATCAGAAATCGTCATTGAAATCCTTGAAAAGTTAATCCGTAAATAAGATTTAAATTTTAAATTATGATAATTGAGATATATTAAACTAATATAACCAAATTAGGGTCTAAGGATGTGAAAAATTATGTTAAAAGGATTGAAACTGGTCCCGGACAATGCTAAAGCAAAGCAGGCTCGTTGTAGGCTTGACATAGGCCTGACCCTCACTCGACCCGTGCTCGAGGCATGAGTTGGGTGCAAAAAATAGAATACCTTGCTTGAGACATGGGTTGGCAGAATCGAACGCCCGAAGGGCGCCCAATGAGCACTCAAGCGCAGCCCATCGGGTGTTTGGGCATTCGACTAGCATTCGAGCGCCGCTCAAGTGCCAATTCATGTATAAAAACGTATACAAGATTTATTATTGTTATTCTATGCGGTTTCCAGAGATATAGAATGCGAAAGAGAAGAGAGAGGAAGTGGTGATCAAGGCCTTTGAGTCCGAATCTGGCTTTGAGCTAGTTAAAAAAGTTATAAATCGGGTCAAGGGAAGTGCACCCATATCCTGATCTTTCATTTCTTTGCACTTTTATTTTATTTTCTTCGGATATTCTCGTTCTGATACACAATTAAATTTATATATTACAATATCCATGATTTGAGTATGCACATATATGAATTTCATATTCAACTTTCTTGTTTTGAATTGTATTTCGCACCAAAACCCTAACCCCACACTCAGATGCTTTTACCTACCAATTTTTGGGATTTATGCATGAATTAGATTTAGAATATGGACACTCATACCTTATATATATTAATTTATCGATTGGGTATCCAATTTGATAGTTTTATACGGTTTTGTATATTAGTAAACCCTAACCCATGCCCTGGCATCTTTAACCATGAAATTGAGGGTTTGTGTATGATTTGATTTTAAAATTTAAAAATCCTAACTTTATGGACGTGGGTATTTTGATTATTTGGCATTTATATACA
>JAODPA010116874.1:7747-18685 GCA_025585075.1 Nepenthes mirabilis
CTAATTTAGTATAGTTTGGATGTCTGCATCCCCCCCCCCACCCCCCGGGTGTGTTGACATGGGGGCTAATTCCTGGGAATGGTGTTTTTGGTCAGCAATTCCGTTGACTATTGCTTTGCGCCTCCTTTTCTTCCCCATATGTATCCATCCTTAATATTCCTTTTTTGAGATAAGAATTAAAAACTTTTATCAAGAATGCTGCTGGGCATCTACCATGAAGAAGTGATTTTTGAGAAGGCTAGTTCTAGAATATCAGCAGACATTGTCTATTGATATCACTAATATTGTCTTCTCTGCTTGACTGCAAATCCATTTCCTTCTTGCTATAGAGATAGATACATGTGAAATGATGATTTGAAAGCTGCTATCCATTTGATATGGTAGAACAAGCTTGCGAGACTCCAACTATTAGGTGAACTAGAATAATTTTTACATCTAATTTTCCATCTAAGCAACAAAATCTCTAACAGGGGAGTTTTTTTTAGCTAATGGAGACATCAAATTGCATCCCAGTGTCACTTTATTGAATAAGTAGAGATCTTTAGGGAAATTGATAAATCCTTAGTGAAAATTATAAAAAGGATTATTTGTATTATTAAGGAGCTTATCACCAACAAGACCGCCAACAACAGCTCCAAAGGAGCTGAAAGAGGGAACCCTAGAGGGAAGGGGAGCAAAGAGCGATGGCTATGCTTTTTCCTCTTACTTTTTTTTTTGGTTGAAATATGAATGTAAGTATTTGTTCACTGTGGTCAGTGTTTGCAAATTGGTTTTGATCTTATTGACATTTCTGTTGAGCCTTTTGACTTGTTTTCAAAGAAGAGTTTTTAAATTGGCAAAGAGAAGTCTGCAGTTATGTGAAATGGAAAGGCTGGCAAAAAAAAGACAATGAGATTGGAGCAGCTGATTTAATAGAAAAATCAATCAGATACGGATTTGTTAGGTTAGGTTATTTATGGCATGGCTATTGAGGTTGTGTTGGAATGTTCTTTATGTTGTACCCACCCCATTAAGCATTGGTGGCTTGGTTAGAAATACCCACTTCCAACATGCTCGAATAAAGTGGTTCAATACCACTTGTGTATGAAATATGGACTGTTGACTCATGATCTCAAATGAGGCCACCCATTGGTTGTAGGTAACTCAGACCATTCCATTTTTCTTCATCCTCGGTGTCTTTTATTTTTTATTTTTTTTTCAGTCATCGTCAATGAATACAGACACACAAGGGCTGTACACTGTAGTTGTCCTATGGATTTAGGACAACTGCTTTTATGTTGTGTAATTAATTACGTGATGATTCTTTAGCTCAGTGAACGAGTTCCTTTCATGAGGTAGTCTTTCTGATGTAGAGTATGCCATTATTTTTTTAGCATGATTGTGAAGGGAGTTGTGTGCAAGAAGAATGTGGCTCATCGTCGAATGTCAACAAGAATAGAGAAACCCCTGCTGATGATACTTGGAGGAGCTCTAGAATACCAGCGGCTTTCTAATCATCTGTCGAGTTTTGATACTCTCTTACAGCAGGTTGTGTCCCCCTGCTTGTTTAATCTTTATTTACTTGGGAGAACACTGCCCCAAAAAAAGTAATGCTTTCAAGGAGAACTTGGAATACTTTGCTGGTGCATGAGAAAATAAATTTTCGTTTGCTCTTCCTTAATTTATATCCTGATCTTTATTAGGAAATGGATCACTTAAAGATGGCTGTTGCAAAGATAGATGCACACCAACCTAATATCCTGCTAGTGGAGAAATCAGTTTCCCGATTTGCACAGGAGTACATCCTTGCGAAAAACATCTGCCTTGTTCTTAATATTAAGAGGCCACTCCTAGAGCATATAGCCCGATGCACAGGAGCTCAAATAGTTCCTTCTGTCGATCATCTTTCCTCACAGAAGCTGGGTTATTGTGATTCTTTTCATGTTGAGAAGTTTCTGGAAGAGCATGGTTCTGCTAGCCAAGGTGGGAAAAAAATGACGAAGACGTTGATGTATTTTGAAGATTGTCCAAAGCCCTTGGGTTGCACTGTAAGTTACTGTAAATTAGGAGTGAATTTGATTAAATAATTTTTGTTTTGATTCATATGCCTTGGCTTAGTTAGATGTCCACGAGATATATTCCTAGTTCATTTACACATCTACTTTCAATAATAATGCTATGTGACTATTATGCATGGAATGAACTATTAGTAGATCTATATCGATATCAGGCCCTCTAGGAGCTGATATTTGCTGACACTGTGACAAGCAATATGCAGAGAAACTCCTGTCGCAATATGCTGCCGTATTTATAATGTATCGGCCGATATTTGACCCTTTGGTTATAATTCGCCAAAAATTGTGTATGATATCTCTTATAAATGTACATATCACCTTATATGGCTGGTACCTATATCGATGTTTTCATCCATGGGCCTTGTATTTAGTGGTTTGGACTGAGAAGCCATCCTGCTCCTCAAACAGAATGGAATTTCAAATAAAAGTGTGACCAGCTTGGCCTGTTTGAGTTACTACCATGAGGGTGATTGATCAAAGTCATTGACACTATTTATCTTTCTTTTTTGTTACATTATTCAGATATTACTTAGAGGGGCTAATGGGGATGAGCTGAAGAAAGTGAAGCATGTTGTTCAATATGCAGTGTTTGCTGCTTATCACCTGGCTCTGGAGACGTCTTTTCTCGCTGACGAAGGAGCCTTCTTGCCAGAGCTACCACCAAAAGAACAAATAACTGCAGCACTTCCTAGTAAATCTCTAGGTATTGACAAATCCATCACAACTGTGCCATCTTTCACTATTCCTGCAAATGAAAGGCGACTTTCTAGTGGGGATTCCCAAATATTGAATGATCAATTGCTGTTGAATACAGCTTTACCAGGTAGCTTGGCTTCTAGGTTCGATACAGAATTGGCAAGATCATTTTCTCACCCTGAGGGTTCTTCCTCCCAGGATGATGAATGTGCTACAGGTTTCATTCATGCCTCGTGCTTCTCCTCCAAGCCTTCAACTGACAAGCTTGTTTCAGATCTTTGTCCTGATGGGGTCTCTTCTACAAGTGCAGCTGATGAGAACAAGCATGTAGAAGAATCTGTGAATGAAAATGCTTCTGCAGCCAATAATGGCGAACCTGTTACAGTTGATCACCTAGTAGAATATGACCCTGAACCTCCAAAGGCAAAGAAACATGAAGCGATGTCCAAGAGCGTTGACATTTCGAAATATGCAACATTTTCAACTGAAATTGTAGCTTCAGAGTCAGCTTCCTTGCAACAAGACTGTACTGATGATCAATGTGATCAGCTAGGGTCCTTAAAAGAAGAGCTCCCTCCATCACCCTTGGATAATCAGAGCATCTTAGTTTTTTTATCATCTCGGTGCGTATTGAAGGGGACGGTATGTGAAAGGTCCCACCTATTGAGGATCAAATACTATGGTAATTTTGATAAACCACTAGGACGATTTTTACAGGACCATTTATTTGATCAGGTAAGCTTTCTTGTTTTCTGATTGAGGGGAAACAATATGTCTCTCAGTTTTTTATTCTTGTTTGATTCCATTTACTTGGATGATGATATTTTGAGAGTAAACTGAGATAGATGTTCTGTTTTCCCACCTTACCAGAGTTACCGATGCCGTTCTTGCGAGATGCCATCAGAAGCACACGTTCAGTGTTATACTCATCGACAAGGCACTCTCACAATTTCAGTTAAGAAGCTGCCAGAAATTCTTTTGCCAGGTCAACAAGAAGGAAAGATTTGGATGTGGCACAGGTGCTTGCGCTGCCCTAGGATAAGTGGTTTCCCTCCTGCAACCCGGAGAATAGTCATGTCAGATGCTGCTTGGGGACTATCATTTGGGAAATTTCTGGAGCTTAGTTTTTCCAATCACGAAGCAGCTAGCAGGGTTGCTAGTTGTGGCCATTCTCTGCACAGAGATTGCCTTAGATTCTATGGGTATGTATGTGCTTTCATGGATGAAACAGCCCATGTTAGGAAATGTTTAGATTGGTGTAAGTGAGTTTGACAACCCTTAGATTCTTATGTTTATTCTATTAAACTATTTTACCTCTTATGGATGACTTCAACAGAGACTGCATATTCTTGCTTTTTGCCTTTTTTTTCCTCCTCTTGTTGGTATGTGGGTGTGGCTGAAGCTTATACATTCATTATCATAATGACTGATGCCTTTTGGTATTCTGTTGTCTGATCCAATACCTCCTTCCTCATAGTCATAAGTGTAATGTTGTGGTCATGGGTGAAAACATCAGTTTTGGACATATCAGGCGATAGTATCGGTATCAAATATATTGGAAGGAATTTCTTTTGAAAATTGTAAACTTATTGGGTCGTATTGGCCGAAAATATTACGATATATTGCTGATACGACAATATATTACAATATTATTACGGTATCAAAAAATATCGGTTACAAAGGCCCTAGACTGATGCAAAATGGCTGATATTTGCATCAAAGGTTAATGTCTTAACAGTCTAAGATTAGTGTATTAATTCTTTACATGTCTAGTCTCTTATTCTGTGCCTACTATCATCTTCTCCACTGTTTGCAGGTCTGGAAAAATGGTGGCTTGTTTTCGCTATGCATCAATTGATGTTCATTCAGTTTATCTTCCACCTCCTAAACTTGATTTTAACAATGAGATTCAAGAGTGGATTCAAAAAGAAGCAGATGAGGTGCGCGATGTGATTTTTTGAAGGTGCTAAAACAAATATTGATTCGTTGAGTGAGCTGACTTTTTACAGAAACAGGTTGTTGATCAGGCAGAGCTGTTATTTTCTGAAGTGCTCAATTCTCTTCGTCAGATTGAGGAAAACAAATCTGGTGCAGGGCCAATCAACAGGTGCTTGAGATCTGCCTACTCAAGAAGCCATATTACTGAACTTGAAGGGGTTCTACAGAATGAGAAAGTGGAATTTGAGGTACAAATTATTTCAATGTCTACACCTTGCTTTTTCCCATCCCGGTTGGACTTGTTATCCTGCCTAAAACTAATAGTATGTGCATTTTGTCCCCCCCTTGATGTATATGAACAAATTCTTTTAAGGGATTACAACTGGGTTAAATCAGAATTCAACTAGTACTCATGCAGCTTCACAATAGAAATGCTTGGACATGGGATATAATAGTTGTTCGCTTTGACCTATAGTTATCCTTCTAGGGATCAGTCTCTCTCTTGCGAAGTTATCCTAGTTATCTGTATCCCTGCACCAGTAGCATCATAGTCACTACCCTCCCAGCGTGAAGAAAAAGAGAGAGAGAGAGAGAGAGAGGACTGAGCACTTACATGCAATGTTACCTTCAATGAGGTAATTTTTGTAAAGAAAAACCTAATCCCGGTTAGCATAAAAGAAGGGAGATGGAAAAGAAGCGAAAAAGAAGGACAATTTCCTTCGTAAAGTGATTGCCAATGTTCTTGTTCATTTCTGGCTTGTTACTCAGCAGAAGCTAACATATCCTTTTCAATGCTCAGACTTTAGAATGAAGATTTAATTTTTTCTGCAGGAAATGCTTGGGAAGATCTTAAATGGTGAGGTAGAAAAAGGCCAGCCAGTTATAGATATCCTGGAGATAAATAGTTTGAGGAGGCAACTGCTTTTCCAATCTTATATGTGGGATCACCGCCTTGTTTATGCTGCCAATTCAGATAACCACCTGTTCTTTGGTCACTTTGGAGGATCTTCATCACAATCTGAAGAGAAGACCCATGTCCACAATGAAATTTATGGCACAAAAATTACTAGTTTTGTCAACCGCAATGAAATGGCTTATCAAATTAGAGAGGATACTTCAAACCTTAATTGTGTGAAAGACCAAGGTAACCTTTCTTCTTGCACTGAGATGGATGAGCCATTGGAATCTGCGGTACCTATTCTTAGGGCCCAGTCTGACAGCAAGTTCTCGTTCATGACAAATTTGTCAGATAATCTTGATGCTGCATGGTCAGGTAAAACTCAACCCGGGATTGGGATTTCCAAAGATAACGGCCCTCCAATTTTGGGGTCAATTTCAGCCGATTCTTCTCTGGCAGCTGTGTCTGAAAGTTTGGCTCTTGAGAATAAATTCAAAGAAAGCAGTGGGATCAAGGTATCCCCATCTCTATCCCCTAACTCAAAAGCCTCTAATAATGTGGAAGATGGAATTAGTTGGTCATCAATGTCCTTTCTCAATTCCTATCACTCATCAAACAAAAATTTCCTTGGGAGTGATCAAAAGCTTGATAAGCTTGGTGGGTATAGTCCTATTTATGTGTCATCGTTTCAAGAGTTGGAGCTACAAAGTGGGGCTAGGTTGCTTCTTCCTGTAGGTGTTAATGAGACTGTCATTCCAGTTTATGATGATGAGCCAACTAGTATAATTTCATATGTGTTGGCATCACAAGATTACCACAGACAGCTATCAGATGAAGAGGAAAGACCTAAAGAAACCATTGAATCTGCAGTTTCACTGTCACTTAATGATTCATTGTCTCTTAGATCATTCCATTCTCTTGATGAATCCGTGTTTAGAAGTTTTGGGTCTGTAGATGATAGCATCTTATCCATATCAGGATCGAATAGCTCTCTTGTGTCAGATCCGCCAGCACATGCAAAATCTTTGCATGTCAAAGTTTCTTTTTCAGATAACGATCATGTTGATAAGGTGAAATATACCGTAAAGTGTTACTGTGCTAAGCAATTTGATGCCTTGAGGAAGATGTGCTGCCCGTCTGAGCTGGATTTCATTAGATCTCTCAGTCGCTGCAAGAAGTGGGGTGCACAGGGTGGCAAGAGCAATGTCTTTTTTGCAAAAACTTTGGATGATAGGTTTATCATCAAACAGGTTACAAAGACTGAGCTCGAATCATTCATAAAATTCTCTCCCGGATATTTCAAGTACTTAACACGATCAATAAGTACAAAGGACCCTACATGCCTAGCAAAAATTCTGGGCATTTATCAGGTACTTTGAGAAAGCCTTTCTTTATCTCTGTTGACTAGCTACTTAAGGTGATTTCATGATAGTAATGCTTAATTTGCTTATCAGTTAGATTTGATAAAACAGAGGCATTTGTATATGATTCGGCAAATGAAGGAGCTTGAAATGAATTTAGGCGTTGAAAACTCAAACTTATCGGTGGCTGCTAAGGCCTTTTGCATGTTAGCATAATTTTTTAAGTTTTGCCAACATCTCTATACAAGTTGTATTTTGTGCATATTACTTATTTTCCATCGTTTTTGTGCTGGGAATAAAGGTTACGACAAAGCACCTAAAAGGAGGGAAGGAATTGAAGATGGATGTTTTGGTCATGGAGAATCTTCTGTTCGGGAGGAAAGTGACGAGACTTTATGACCTAAAAGGGTCTTTAAGATCACGATACAACCCCGACTCTAGTGGAAGTAATAAGGTTCTTCTAGATCAGAACCTGATTGAAGCTATGCCTACTTGTCCCATTTTTGTTGGAAACAAAGCAAAGCGATTGTTGGAGAGAGCTGTGTGGAATGACACTTCTTTTCTTGCTGTAAGTTTCTGATCTGCCTGTAGATTGCATGTCAACATATTTTGAAGGGAAATATATCTTGTAGATTTCTGTAATGGGTATAAGAATATACTCATTCCATTCTTTGTAGGATTTTTCCTGGTTTTTGGTGTCTTATTGGAAGGATGTTTTTTGGGGGTGGGGGGCGGCATCTTTGATAGAGAAGCAACCTATACTTCTCTCAATCTTAACCGTCCATCTGATCATGAATAGTTACTAGTTTGAAAATAATTAAATCACAAACGTCCACATTTTGATAAATGGTTGAGATTGACAAAAGCAGGAACTGTTTCTTTATGAGAGATGTAGCCCTCGTTCCCCTATTGGAATGCATCTCTCATGGAGAAGCATTCCATACTCATCTTAATCTCAACTGTCCATTTGACTGTGGATGGTTACTAGTTTAAAAATGGTTAAATCACAACCATCTATGTTCAGATGGATGGTTGAAATTTAAAGAAGTTGGAGCAATTTCTCTATAAGAAATGCGTCCCCATCCCCTATTGGAATGCTGGTAATAGGATGAAAGATTGAAAATTTTGAGAGAGAATATAAAAGGATAGCATGTATGAGGCTTCCACATCCTAGAGTTTTAGAGATTTGGAACCTTATCTCCTGCGTTTTAAAGAGGTTATTTTTTGTGTTTTGAACCCCATAACCTTCGGATCATAAAGGAGCGACTCTTTTATACATCTCTCATAAAGAAGTAGCCCCTACTTTCAATCTAAACAATCAGTCTGAATATGGACAATTGTGATTTAACTATTTGTTAAAATTTTAAAAAAATAATTACAATCAACTACTTATAAATCATTAAATGGTAACTGTCCATGGCGTGGGTTCCCTATTGGAATGCTAATAGTAGGAAGAAAGGGTGAAAATTTTGAGTGAAAATATACAAGGGCAGCACGCACAAGGCTCCCACATATTAGGGTTTGAGATAATTGGATGTATGCAGCCATATCTTCTGCATTTCAAAGATGTTTTAGTGCCTTAAATCCATAACATTGGTATCATTATGGGGCAACTCTACAGTGCCTCTGTCATAAAGAAGCAGCTCCTACTATCAATCTAAACTGTACATCTGAATATGGGGTGGGGGGATTTATATGTAACCATTTGTTAAAGTTATAAAAATAATTAAAATAAATAATTTAAAATTCATTAAATGATTACCATCAACGGTTAGATGGACGACTGAGATTGAGGAAGGTAGGAGTTGCTTCTCTGCAAGAGATGCAAACCCCCGGTCATCCTATTGGAATGCTGATAGTAGGAGGGCAGAGTGAAAATATAAGAGGACAGCGAGCATAAGGCTCCAACATATTAGGGTTTGAAAGAATCAGATGTATGCAGCTTTATCCTCGACACATTTCGAAGATGATGTTTTTTGTGTTTTGAACCCATGAGCTACACATCATAATTGAGCAATTAGGCTAACCCTGTTTTGAACCCGTGACCTACACATCATAATTGAGCAATTAGGCTAACCCTCATTTTTCCGGGTAATGGAAAATGTTATCCCAATACAAATATAAGTGTTTATCATATATCTTCATCAAAATTTCCAATGATGCTTATGCAGTCAGTTGATGTAATGGATTACTCTTTGCTGGTTGGGGTTGACGAAGAGAAGCACGAGCTAGTTCTCGGAATCATCGACTTCATGAGACAGTACACCTGGGATAAGCACCTCGAGACGTGGGTCAAGGCTTCGGGCATCCTAGGTGGGCCCAAGAACGTATCTCCCACTGTGATCTCACCGAAGCAATACAAGGTCCGGTTCAGAAAAGCCATGACTACGTATTTTCTTATGGTCCCGGATCAGTGGTCCCCACTAACAATTATCCCGAGTAAGTCGCAGTCTGACCTATGCGAAGAGAGCCCTGAAACCTGAGCTGATTGAACAGACTCGTATACTAGACTTGCTCCATTTTTTTCTTAGTTTCCCTTTTCCATTTTTCCTTTCACAGTTCATTCATTGGAATAGAAAATCAAATTATATTCTTGTTTAGGGTTCCAGATCCTTTTAGAAGAGACCCAGAAGAAGGCAGAAGCCATAGAAATCAATCTCTGGTGATGGGTAATTTTTTCTTGACCTCACCATTAAAACTTCACATTGTCTGTATACATATATATAACTATGTTTATGACATACAATCTAGGATATATATATATGCAGTTGTGACAATTCAACTCGGGTTCGGATTTGTGATTATTGTTTTTATTTTGTATTATTTTGACATGAATCTGCACCTGTGCTCTTATCTTCAGATATATATGTATTGTGATATGGCATCTCCTATGCCCTATTCAATTCTGAAAATTGGTGAGAAATTCCAAGGAAAATATGAGAAAATTACTGCTGTGTTAAAGTTTTTGTCTCGTTTGGTGATTTTTTGTGGTAAAAAAATCAAATGGGCAATGGACAAAGCAGATGTAATAATCTGGGTCTTCAAGCCCTCTTGCATAAACTGCTTCCAGAAAAGGCAAAATGGAAGTGATACAAAGCACTGAAAACACAGAAAGAACTTCTTTGTCTTTTGTTTTATAACATGTATAGAAGTAACATTAGATGTTATTCTTTTAGCCATCTTTGATAATATGATATTTTTTCTATTCATTCATATTAAAAGTACTTTCATTGGATCATTTAAACGAGTGTAAATTTAAATATAAAACCTTAGACTAAAAAACATATTATATTTAGATCATCTATGTTTAAAATTGGCTGTCAAAATTTTAAACTTAGGTAAAAGAAGAGGGTCAATTTAGATATCTATATAGTGAATATTTATGTCAAATAAGGAAAATTATTTACCCTTTGGTCTATTGTCCATTTTTTTTGTTACACGACCGTATAACTTTTTACCATTATTGTCGGATTTGATTTGAACGGCCGCAAAGCGTAGGTCCTGTGTCGCATCAGTGCGGCAAGGATCCCTCGAAACGTGTAATAGGCACACGATCAGGGCTCAAGCGACTAAATGATGAGTCCTTTCGCGTGACCAACACGTGACTAATACTTAAGTGGCTTGATGATTTTCTGATCGGGTATGCAAATAAAATGTAAATGTTAGAATTTTAATCGCAACATTAACATGTCCATCAAGAGCAATGAGCAAGATAGAAGACGATGAAGGAGAAGAGGAAGAGCCAATCACTTATTTGAATGAAAATTCTTATTTTATCTTTTATCAAACTTGGGTATTTTATTGTACACGCGGTGTAGAGCTTTTCAATCGATTTAGTTCTTCTCATCTTGTGCCTTTTTTCTTTAATTTTGAAAAAAGGTTTTTAATATAGAAAAATATTCAGTATATAATTTTTAATCTGAAATATTTTCAATGGCATTATGCCTATCATATTTTTATTGGAACTCATTAATACAAACGATGAATTAAA
>JAODPA010116885.1:8362-18685 GCA_025585075.1 Nepenthes mirabilis
GTATAGAAATCTTTTAATTTATTAAGAATATAATATTTTTAATAAAGAAGGATATTATATTTTTAACAATTTTATTATACCATTGTTTATTATTTTATTGTTGTTGACTCCCAAATCCCCAAAGAAAGATTAATGATTTGTTTCGGCCATATCTGCTGGCATCTTCATCATCCGGATTCACAAACTGGATCGACAGTCAGGATGCTGTAAACCACCGACAGAATGCGGATATACATTCATAAACCCGACGTACTGGATAAGTCCCATAGACACGGCGGCGGACATGGATTGCTTGGGGTGGAGCAACGATCAGAACCAGCTGTGCTACGGTTGCAGCTCGTGTAAAGCCGGATTGCTGGCTAATCTCAGGAAGGAATGGAGAAGAGCCGACGTGGTTTTGCTCATAACCCTGATCGCCTTGATTTGGGTTTATTTGATTGGCTGCTGTGCCTTTCGGAATGCTAAAACTGAGGATCTTTTCCGCAGATACAAGCAAGGCTATACGTAAACAGCAGCCTGCGTTAAGCTTGATTATGAAAACGATCGACCATGACTGTTCTAGTGAAATGGGATTTTAATTGCTTCTTGTCATTTCATGCCTTCTTCTTCTTCTTCTTCTTCTTTTATTTTATTTTAGGGTTGTAATGAAGGTATATAGATGATGATGTTCTTGCTTGTTTGTTGGTGTAAAAGGATGTGATGAGACGTTTTGAAGATTTGCCTGGTTCTCCCTGTTGACGAAGACAAAAAGCTGTAGGGATGAGCACAATTTGCGGGTGTCACCGAAAGTGAAATGCTTTTGTTAGATGAAGATATAGTATTTTTAATATTGAAAATTTCACATATTTTAATATATTGTGTCCTTGGTAATTAATTATATTGGGACGTGAAAGGTTTGTCATCCTTCGCGGTTCGGTGCAATTATTTTGTAGTAAATAGTACGAGTTTGACTTAATTGTTGGCTGTTGCCAAATTTTTTAGAGAGTATGATAAAGTTACGAGGCATCGGCCAGAATTAACTTCATACCAAAAATTTTTAGCAGTTGTATAAGAATGCAAAGCAACAGTTTGTTATAATTATTAGTTGATGAAAACATAATTTACTTTGGATAGTTCAAAAAGTCTTTAATTATGAAGGTGGGCAGGCTGAAAATGAATTAGTGTTATTCTTTTAACTTATTGTCATTATTTATGGTGTCCTTTAATTTTCATATTCCTTTTCTAATATTTGTTTGAGGAAATAAAGGTCGAGACAATATCTCTCAACTATCAAAAATTTGCCTCTAACACCGTTATCACAATTTTAGCGTGACATCAGTTCATTGTGGAAAACAGTTATCATCACACTTTTCTACTATATTAAACTACTTTTTGTAGAAAGTTATCCAAAATTTTCTAAATATTATTTTGCTCATCATGGTCTGAAACAATTAGGGGCAGAAAAATGATTCAATTGTTTTGCTTTATGGAGAGTTCCCCTTAATGCGTCATTGGATTCAAATTTCGAATAGATTCGGAGAATGCGCAGTTGAGAGCGTAGTAGTTGTCCTATCCTGAGTGAGGACTCTAGGGCTTATTTTAATGGCGGCAGGGTGATCTTCCTTGGTTGGAAGGTGTGATCCCCTATGCCATATTTAGGCAACCTTCCTTGTGAGGAAGGCACAAGTTGCCTAATTAGTTGATATTGCTTCCTTCTTTGGTAAAGGCTTTCCAAATTACCTGTCTTCCTTTGGTGTATATTTCCGTTGGAAAGTTTCGATTGATAGGAATTGGGAAGATCTAGTACCTTCCTTGTAGAAAAGGCGCTAATTTTGTCAATATCCTTTTTAGATGTTGGCTGAATTTATGGAAGGCGCAAGTTAGGGAGAGAGCCATTGCTAACCACTTGCTGGATCGTAGATCCGAGTCGACCAGGTCCGTAGAAGTCTTCTTATTTTTTGGGCCTGCTACTACAGTAATTACGGTCAACGCTTGAATTGGCCGTCTTTAGCGTGAGTTGGCCACCCGTCTGTACCTTAGCCGGTCAACGCTGGCATTGACCATCGGGTGAGCGTTTGTACCTTTCAGGATTTGGGTCTTCATCTCCAGTTGGGCCAACGTTAGAGTTGGCCATCCAACAGGCCATTTAGGCCTTCTTTGACTATTAGACCAGTCCAGTTACAGTATATCCATCACTAGCCCCTATACCGGTGGCCAAAATTTTGGCCTTTGGCATGTTCATGGTCAGATTTCGAAAAAAGAGTTGACCGGATCTGTTGACCGTATTTGATCAGATCAGGAGAAGAAGTTGACCGGCTCGATTGACTGTCTTTGGTCAGATCCGGAGAAGAAAGTTGACCAGATTTATTGACCGTTTTTTGTTAGATCCGGAGAACTTTGTATGAGCCCTAACTGACGCGTGACCATTAGCCGGCTTGTTAGGCTAAAAGTGGACACGTGTCTTCAATTGATGAAATCACGATCCCATCTATTAATGCGTCAGAAGATTTGTTTCATAAAGGAGCCCATTGGGAAGCAACACGTGGCAGCGTGATGGCGTGCCTTCTCGAGGAGTTCTAAGACGTTCACACTTGCCCGTTAATTTTTCCCCCGTTATACTTAGTATTTTTTTCGTGCCTTCTACTCTACTTCTTCATCTTCAACCTACTTTTTCATCTTCCTTATGCAATTTCAGAAAATCCTAACCTTCCTGCAAGCATGACTTTGACTTCTGTTGCTGACATTCCCTCTATTCTTTGAGAGGGTAACGTCAAAGAGTTATGCATAGAGTTTAACATTTCAAAGGACATTGCGTGGAGGGTTCCGAAGAAGGATAACAGAGCCTTTGCGACGCCGGTGGGACACGTGACTATATACGATGCCCACCTGAGGAGTGGCCTTTGTCTTCCTCTCCCAAACAATTTATAGTCAATCCTTCAGGCCTTACGGGTCCCCATCGCACAGCTTCACGCCAATGCCATACGATATTTGTATATTTTCTGCATCTTTCTCCGTAAGCATTCTCGGCGGTTAACTATGCCAATAGTAAAGGGTCTGTTTAAAATCAACCAGGGTAGAGAGTGGGTCTCCCTGGTTCCACGCAGTGGCCTAAAGGTAAATATGGCCATCTACGACTCGCTGAATAACTGAAAAAATAGGTTCTTCTTTGTGAATGTGACCGAGACCTGGCCCCTGGCCAAGGATTGGGGCCAGGTGCCCGATGTTTACATTGGGACGCCGTCGGAGGCTGAGATAATGTCCCTAGAGTAGCTGAGGAAGTTGGTCAAGACCCACATCTCTGATTTTAAGAGAGACTTCTTGGTCTCCTGGGCCGAGATCAAGAAGGTGAATTGGGGTTCGCCCTCTCTCGTCCAGAAGTTCAAGGCACCGCCACCGATGATCATGATGCGACCGGAGGACTCCAAGGGCCTGCTCATCCGTTCTCACCCGAATGACGACGACTTCATCGGCCTTAGGCCCAAGAGGATGGCTGTGAAGACACCCTCCTCATCGTCTTCGGGGCAAGACTACATTGCTGCCTGGATTTGCAGCGGTCCTAGTAGCGCCATCGGGATGGAGAAGACGTTTGAGGACATGCCGAAAATTGAGGCCGGAGGCGTCATACTGGCGCAGCCTGTGCCACGGGTGGTTCTTCAAGCTGTGCCGACGAAGATTTTACCAGAGCCAGCTTGTGAGCTGCCGGTGGAGGCGCAGGAGCCGTCAGTTGGCTCACCAGCCATGCAGCTGCCGGATGAGCAGTCGGTGATTGACCTCAATCCTCCTACGGCTACAGTGGAGGCCATCGCTGGGAAGCCTACCGCCACCGCGGACGACATTGATAAAGGGCTCCTGGAGGATATCTTGGAGGAGGCCACCGCCAGCCCCACTTGTGAGGGAATCGCTTCCAGCTCGCCGCCGCTGGAGCCAGACTTGGAGGCCAGTCCTGATAGGTCTGCACGGAGAGTCCGGAAGGTATAATTTTCATTGACGCTTTCTATGTAACTTCTCCTTTAAAGTCTCTGACTTGCTTTGTCATTCGGTGCAGAAGGAGAAAGTATTGGATGCCATTGCAAAGGCAATTGACCAGTGGGACCGGGTGATCTCTGACAGGGAGACAGAGATTGCCTAGTTGGACACGAAGCTGGCGGCTTTGGGGGCGGAGCACCGATTGGATACTGCGGCCTTGCAGACTATTCTGGCCAACACAAAGGCCGAGAACGCAAGCCTGAAAGAGGAGAATGCTCAGCTGCGGGAGGATAACGAGTGGATTACCGGCCGCTTTAGCTAGCTTGGCGGGCAGTTGACAGAGCTGGAGAACCGCCTGAGCCTTCGGATACATCCCCACGAGATTGAGCAACTGATGTGGTCGCAGACGTGGGAAGTCAATATGTATCAGCGTATTGCGCGGCTTATTGACCCTAATTTTTTGATGGACCTACTTAATATGTCAAGTAGGTCCGCCCAGACCCGCGAAAGTCTTCTGAGGATCCGCGAGACAGTCAGGCGCCGCCTCCGCCGCCTCCCTAGCTTTTTGTTGATTTTTGGTCTTCCCATTTTACTTGTATCATATATAATGTAATACATTTGATAGCAATAAAATGAGAATCCTTCCACTTTGTGTCTATTTTCTTTTACTGCTTTAGGTTTTTATATTTGCTGTACTGAACGACCAATTGAGTTGGCTGGCTGCCATTGTATTACTGTCAAAGGAGTGGAGTCCTTAGGTTACTTTGTAAGTGGTTGTGTACGTGTTAGCCGGCCTAGTGGTAGTGGCTTGTGAGTAAAGCCTAGTGGTGCCGCCCAAGTGTTGACTTGGGCGGCCAGCCTTGGAGAAGAAATTTTCTCCAGTCGACCATCGTTGACTGATCACGCTATCTCCTTGTAAATGAATTCGTTGCATATGCTGCACTAGCCCCCTAAGATTTTGACCGTTAACGGGCCACTTGGATGACTAAGGTTTAGATTTGACCACCTATCAGCCGCCTGGATGACCAGGGTTTAATACGATCGTTAACGGGCCGCTTAGATAACCGAGGTTCATACTAAACCACTTATGGGCCACCTAAATGATTAGGGTTTAAGTACGACCATTAATGGGCCACTCGAATGACCGAGGTTCATATTCGACTATTTATGGGCCGCCTGGATGACTAGGGTTTAGTAACGAGAGGGTGAAGACCCTTCCAACTTAGGGGCAGTTTAGGTCGGGTAAACCTACAAGGCAAACACATATATATATATATGCACATAGAAAAGAGAAGGCAATAAGCTAAGGAAACATTTATTTTGAGAGATTAAAACAAATAGGTGAATGCGTACACACAATAGCGCAAGTACATACCTGGGTCCCTTATTGGAAGAGTGTTTGAGGTGAATCGCATTCCACGTTCGTGGGACCAACTTTCTGTCCTAATTTCGGAGTTTATATGGTCCGTTTTGCAAGATGACGAAGACTAAGAAAGGCCTTTCCCAATTGGAGGAGAGCTTGTTGCGGCCGGCCAATTCGTCTGTGGCCTCAATGCCTCTTAGGACGAAGTTCCCAATATCGAATTGTCGTGCCCTTACCTTTTTATTGTAGTATCCAGCAATTCGATGTTTGTAGGCCGCTGTCCGTATTCTGGCGGCGTTGCGGGCTTCCACCAACAAGTCTAGGTGTTCTCTAATTTTCTGGGAGTTACCCCTTGGGTTCAACGATTCCACCTTAAGACTTGAAAGCCCAATTTTGATCGGGATTACCGCTTCAGTCCCGTAGTAGAGACTGAAGGGTGTCTTGCGCGTTGTTTCTTTTGGGGTTGTCCCGTAAGACCAGAGAACTGAGGGGAGCTCGTCTATCCAGGAACCCCCTGCGTTTTCCAGCTTGGTCTTTAACCTAGGGAGTAGCGTCTGATTCGTGACCTTCACCTGTCCATTCACTTGGGGGTATGCCACCAAAGTGTGGACTAGTTTGATACCAAAGTTGGCGTAATACTTGGTGAACGTTTCCTCGAGAATTGGGTCCCATTGTCGGTCACGACAACCTCTGGGACGCCAAATCTGCAAATAATGTTCTGGCGCAGGAATTTAAGAGCGTTGTACTCTGTAATTTTCGCCAATGAGATGGCCTCAACCCATTTGGTGAAGTAGCGATGCCCACGATGATGAACTTCTTTTTTCCCATGGCAATGAAAAATGAGTCAAGAATATCGAGCCCCCATTGCGCAAAGGGCCAAAGGGCCTAAAGCGACTTTAGGTCAGCGGACGGCTGATGGTAAATGTTACTGTGAAGTTGGCAGCTTTCACACTTCTTCACAAATTCGAGCGCGTCCTTTTTCATCGAGAGTCGGTAGTAGCCCTGTCGCATGATCTTGAAGGCTAAGTTTTTTCCACCAATATGTGCTCTGCAAATCCCGAGGTGCACTTCGCCAAAGGCGTAATCTTCCTCTTCGAGAGTTAGGTATCGGAGGTATGGGATTGAGTAACCGCGGCGATATAGCCGCCCATCAACCACAGTATACCAGCCGGCTGTCTTTTTGATTTGCTTAGCCTTCTCTACGTCTTCTAGTAATAATCCGTCAGCTATATAGCTAAAATAGGGTGTCATCCAGTTTTTCACTTCAAAAATCTGCATCACCTCCTGCTTCTCTATGTTGAGAGCGTTCAGAATCTCCCTCATATCCCTCGAGTACTGTTTGGAATTTTCGGTTGCAACGGCTCTAGCCAACTGGTCTATCTTCCAATTTTTAATTCTGGGAACATGAACAAAGGTTAGTTTGTCAAAACCCTGGGCAGCCTCCCTCGCCTTTGCCAAATACTTAGCCAGGTGAGGATTGTTTACCTCGAAGTCTCCGTTAACCTGGTTCACGATCAGTTCGGAGTCGCTGTAGACCGCCAACCTCTTGGCAGAGCACTTATTTGCTAATCGTAATCCGGCTAACAGGGCTTCATATTCGATAACGTTGTTGGTTCTCGGGAAATCGAGTCTGAGGAAATACTTCACCTCAAACCCATCTGGGGTCGTGAGGATCACTCTAGTGCCACTGTCGATGTCTGTGGACGATCCGTCTACGTGGAGTACCCATTTTGAAACTCCGTCAAGCTGTACTGCCCTTTCTGCGGGCTATTCTTCGAGAATTGGGGTTGTGGTCTCAACAATAAAGTCAGCCAGAGCCGACAATTTTACAGCAGGTTTGGGCCGGAATTCGATGTCGAAATCGCCCAACTCGATAGCCCACTTTACCGGCCGTATAGAAATGTCGGGTTTCTGGAATATATTTTTCAGAAGTTGGTCAGTGAGGACCACTACACGGTGCGCCTGATAGTATGGCCTTAACTTCCATGCAGAGAATATAAGTGCTAAGGCCAGCATTTTTGCGTGTGAGTAGTGCGTCTCTGGGTCAGTCAACGTTTTACTCATGTAGTAGATCGGCCGTTGAGTGTCAGAGTTCTGGCGTATGAGGATGGAGTTGAGGGATACCTCTGACATCGTCAGGTAAAAATACAGCTCTTCTCTGCCATTGGGCGACGCGAGCAGTCGCGGGCTAGCCAGATACTACTTCAATTCATTGAAGGCTATCTAGCAGTTTGCTGTCCATTAAAACCCGTTAGATTTTGTCCCTCTTAGGGCCTTAAAGAAGGGTTGATACTTGTCGCCAGACTTCGCGAGGAAGCGGGACAACGCTACTAGCCGTCTAGTTAATCGCTAGACGTCCTTTACGCTCCGCGGGAGAGCCATGTCTGCGAGGGTCTTAATCTTCTCTGGGTTTGCCTCAATCCTTTGTTGGGAGATGATGAAACCCAAGAATTTACCAGAGGCTACCCCAAAGACACACCTAGTCGGGTTCAGTTTCATGTGATACTTGCGGAGCACCTCAAACGACTCTGCCAGGTCGCTAATGTGGTCACCGGTGACTCTGCTCTTGACGAGCATGTCGTTGGCGTAGACTTCCATATTACGACCGATCTGTTTTTCAAACATCTTATTGACCAGTCGTTGATAGGTTGCTCCAACGTTTTTCAATCCGAAAGGCATCACTTTGTAGCAGTAGGAGCCCTGATCCGTATGAACGAGGTGTGCTCATCATCTTCCGAACTCATCCGAATCTGATTGTAGCCCGAATAGGCATCCATGAAGCTTAGCAGTTCATGTCCGACCATCAAGTCAACCAACAGGTCGATCTTGGGTAAGGGAAAGCTGTCCTTTGAGCAGGCTTTGTTAACGTCAGTGAAATCGACATACATCCATCATTTTTTGTTACATTTCTTCACCAGGATGACGTTAGAGAGCCAATCCGAGTAATGGACTTCTTTAATAAATCCTACGTCCAACAGTTTCTTCACCTCCTCCTAGATAGCAATCAACTTTTCTATGGAGTGATTCCTCTACTTCTGTCTGATAGGCTTTTGGCCAAGATGAATCCCCAACTTGTGGACCATCATTTCAACCGAAACCCCAGGCATGTCTACTGGAGTCCACGTAAAAATATCAACATTCTGTCGCAGGAACGTGATCAGCTCATCGTGCAGTATTCCGGCGAGTAAGCCGCCGATTTGTACACACCTTTTCGGTTCCTCCGAGTTAAATGGGACCAGATATGTGGCTTCGTCGGACTGTACTTGCTACAGGGTTGTCTTGTCTCGATGATTGAGTTTTTCAACCATTTTAGTGCTGCCGCTAGGGGCAATTTGAGACATATAGTATGTCCGCCCAGTAACTTGGTCGCCTAACACCTCTCATACATCGTAAGGCGTTTAAAACTTCATCTTGAGGTGTAAAATCGAGGTGACCACCCCAAACGCTATTAGGCACGTCCTGTCTAGTATAGCGTTGTAAATAGAAGGCAGGTCGACCACCAAGAATGTGAGCATACGACTCGCTGTTTTTAGATACGTGTCCAGAATGACCTCTAATTGGATTGTCTCTTGGACGGGAACTGGCTCGTTGTCAAGGCCACACAGTGGGCCATCGGCAGGTTTTAATTGGTTCTTTTTTAAGCCTAATTTAAAGAATATATCCAAGTAAAGCAAGTCATTTGAACTACCATTATCAATAAATACTCGTTTCAACTGATAGTCGACACTATCGTCTGGAATAAGCGCGGATACAATAAAGGGATCAGCATGGGGGGATATTACTTGAGTCAACTCATCATCACTGAAGCTAATTGCATTATTCGCTGTACGCTGCTTCTTTCTCCCAATCTGCTGCTCCTTATTATCAGTTGGGTTTTTAGCAGGCTGAGTGGTGACCATATTACCACCCCTGCCGCAACCCAGTTTTGGGAAAGAGATGACTCCTGTCCCTCTCCACCCACTAGTCCAGAATTTTGCCCAGGGCCCTTGACAAACCTGCTGAGGTGGTCCCTGCAAATTAACTCCTCAATTTCCCTCTGTAATGTCTTACAGTCTTCAGTAGAATACCCAGCAGAGCGGTAAAAATTGCAGTATTTTGACTGGCTTCTGGTGTCCCTCTTCAATGGTTTTGGCCACTTCAGGCATTTTTCTCCGCTGATCTGCATAAGGACATTTAAATGTGTGTCCATTAGGGGCGTAATCTTTGCGTTCTGGCGGGCCAATTCTATGCTGCTTTCGGTAGGAGTGATCACCACCGCTGTATTTTCTTTTTCTCTCTCTAGGGAATGGGCGAGGCTAGTCTGCCCATTCTGGGTGTTTGGCTTCATTGGCTTCCTTTGCCGCCGCGTAAGCCCGCGTGATTTATTCCGCCTTCCGAAAGGTTTGGGGATTCTTGTGGGCCAGATGTTTGAAAAAGTCCCTGTAGGTCAACGCGGAGATGAAACTGCCTAACCTCCGTCACAAAACGGTCCAGGAATCTCCACGGATTCTCCCCTGGCTTCTACTTGATGTGGGAGAGATGCCACAGCTACTTCTCTTCTGGTCGACTCGAGGTATATTGAATCAGAAAGAGATAGTGAGCTCCCGGAAGCTGCTGATGGAGCCTGAAGGGAGGTGGTAAAAACAAATGCGGGCATCTCCCTTCAACATGAGTGGAAAGTAACGACACATTGTTGAGTCTTTCAACCCTTGTAGACTCAGATGTGTGCAAAAGTGATCCAGATGGTCAATTGGATCACTTCTCCCATCGTATGAGTCAAGGGAAGATATCTTGAACTTGGTGGGCAGTGGACGATTTAAGATCTCCGCTGTGAAGGGAGATCGGTCAAAGTCAACAGCGTGCTCATTGTCCCTGAACATGCGGTTCCAGATCTTTTTCACCCGTGGATCTGCGCAAGCAGCGTTGGCAGATCTCTTAGAGTTGAGGTAAGCCCTCAACTTTGTTTTGTCCTCGGAGGATCCAATAGCCGGTTGGCTACTACCTCCAGTGGACCCGACAGTCCTGGAGGCTCGCTC
>JAODPA010116896.1:0-18685 GCA_025585075.1 Nepenthes mirabilis
GTGGAGGCTGCGGCGTGCGGTGGCAGTGCGAGCGGTGCGAGGGGAGAGAGAGGACGGTGAAGTCGTTCGATGGGAGAGAGGAGGCGACAGTGCAGCGACTTCGGCGTCGGCGCCGGCTAGGTGAGGCCGAGGAGGCCAGCGACAGCCACGCGAGGAGGCGCGATGGTGGACCGGCAGCAGAGGATCGGTGGCAGCAGCAGCAACGGCACGGAGGCTCTGTGCGCAGAGAGGAGAGGGGGCTGTGCACGCGGGGTGCGTGGAACAGGAGAGGGAAAGGCTCGATTGGAGTGGTTCTGGACATCCTTTCTTTTGATCTATAGAGTATAATGTTAAGGCAAGTATCCTCTAGCCCTATTCTTGGTATGATTTAATTTCTGATATATTTTGACTACTATGGGAGATTTTACTAACATGCATGTGTTTTTATATACCCTCAATTTATCAATTGTGTAGATGCATATATATTTTATCGGTTGTGCGGTGGTCTTGTGCTAGAATTTATGATTTGGAGGGATTTTGGACACCCAGACGATATATATGTTTGTGTATCCGTATTTTGTGAAACCATGAACCAGGCCGTGCGTTGGTCTACACACACGCTGCTGGGGGTGGTATCACTACGGGACCATGGCGGTCCGAGACCCTAGGGGTAGATTTGTGATCCGAGGCATTGGCTATTTGTGGCGCCGCTCCCGACGGGGAGGCTTAGTCCCGACGGGGACGTATATAAAGGCTACTTTCGCCAAAATGAAGGTTGAGACATTTTGTAGCTAACCTGCCCCACTGTGTATTTAATTGAGAACCATCGTAAGGAATTGACGGAAAACTAATATATTCGGACGTCCTAATATATAACTAAAACTTGAGGTTGCACACAAAACCGCAGGTGGTAAAACATAATGAGCAGGTTTCTAATTTATGGGAGACAGAGTACATGGATGGCCTTGAGCTACTGGCCTAAATCGTAGCTGATATAGCCGTGGTTACCGGATGAGGGTAACCCTTCCTCAAGTTGGTGTCATTGATCTTTGGTTCTCCGATTTCGTGCATGCTTTGTATTTTTGCATGTGTTGCATGGACGACGATTTGAGATACGTGGATTGGCCCACGGATGGGCGATAGGAATGTCTCATACGTACTGATGTGATAAAACCTGGAACGTATTTTGATTTATGCTTTAGTTTCGACGGTCTTCTCTTGATTTCTGCATTATGAGTTTTAGATCCGGACGACGGTATATGTCCCACGCAGATGTGGTAACGGTCGTGATTATGTAATGTGACCTCGGATCATATGATATGATATCGCCTATGAGATTTTACTGGATCGTGATTTATATGATTTTGTCCTAGAGGGACGAGTTAATACGGACGACGATTTAGTACGAGACATCTTGATTTTCAGGGATTTCACAGACATTGTGTTTGTTTTACGTGATTGCTATGCGATATCCCTGCTTCTGATTTATATGTACTGTTTTATATGATTATTGATACTTGCTGAGTTCTAGGATCATGTTTTCATGTTTTATCCCTTCAGACCAGTGGCTTGGATGCGCTTGTAGAGCTTGGACGTTGTCTGATGCGGCATATCCTTATCGGTGAGTCGAGATATTCATATTGGTTATATTTCTAATCTCGAGGATATATTATGGTTTTGTCTATGGCCGGATGAGGGCCTTGATCCATGTATAGAATATGTTTGGAGTTATCGTGTTACGTTGATGAGTTGTTGTAATGTTGAATATCTCCCTTGCGATATTTGGGTAGCAGGTCGTATATTGTGTTTATCCGGATTTATATCCGATGAGATCTTGTGCGGGGTTTATCATGTTGGGTCCAGTATGTGTTTGGATTGTCATGCTCGGGTTGGGTTATTATGGTTAATAGAATATATATTATTGATTTTATTTTGACCTGCAAATATTGTGCTCCCGGGTCGTGACAGTGGTGGTATTAGAGAAAAGTTCGTAAGGTGAGGTATTTTGGTCCATCTCGGATAATAAATTGATTGAATATCTGGCGTGATAAGTGTAGCCTTTGGTAAAGAATGGAAGTTTCGGTCATAAATCTTTGAATTCGACTCGGAAATTCGATTAATTGGCTGCGTTGAGTTGCGCGAGCGACGTAATTGGTAATTCGATTTAGCAGTCAGATGATAGTTTGGCTGCTTTGTGAAGGATGGTTTGTTGTAGTCAAGTTGGAGAGTCCTTCGAATGATTAAATGTGAGCCGATTTGAAAAATTTTGGGATGCTTAATCTCAATTAAGGCTTAAATTGAATTTCAGAAAGTGGAGGAGGTGTCTGAGGTTTTTGACAGTTCAAATGAAGTTTTGTCTATTGCCCATAAGTTGGAGAGTGAGGCAAGCCAGTGGTGGGCTTCTCAGTGCTGTATTCCACTTCTTGAGATGTTTTTGTGAAGGTAATTTTGGGAGCCATTCTCTGTTTGGCATTCGAAATAGTAAGGAAGGTGAATTTAGTTGGTGAAGGCAAGGAAATAAGTCTGTGGCCTTTGAGATTGTATGTAAATGTTATATGTTTTTCCAATTTTTAGAGCACGTTTTGATAAAGTTTACCCCTGATGGGTATCCTTTGATCTGTTAAGTTTGTAGACTCTGGTGTCCGATCTGGGTTCGTAGATATCACTGATTGGTTGATCTAATTTGTTTTGATAGCGGCGACATCGGTGGTTGCAGTGGTGAGTGGAGGCTGCGGCGTGCGGTGGCAGTGCGAGCGGTGCGAGGGGAGAGAGAGGATGGCGAAGTCGTTCGATGGGAGAGAGGAGATATTATTGTGGTTATATTGGTTATATTTTTAATCTCGAGGATGTATTATGGTTTTGTCTATGGCCGGATGAGGGCCTTGATCCATGTATAGAATATGTTTGGAGTTATCGTGTTATGTTGATGAGTTGTTGTAATGTTGAATATATCCTTTGCGATATTTGGGTAGCAAATCGTATATTGTGTTTATCCGGATTTATATCCGATGAGATCTTGTGAGGGGTTTATCATGTTGGGTCCAATATGTGTTTGGATTGTCATGCCCGAGTTGGGTTATTATGGTTAATAGAATATATATTATTGATTTTATTTTGACCTGCGAATATTGTGCTCCCGGATCGTGATATGAAATTAGTGAATTTGGGAACCAGTGATATAATCTCAAAATATTAATTCGTAAATAGGATTCGGATTCTAAATTATGGTAATCACGATGCATTAAATTAATATAATCAAAATTAGATTTATGGTAGCAGAAAAATATTTCAGAGGCGGAATTGGAAGGAGGAGGCAGGCTATCTGCTGGGTTCCTGCCGAGCGCTTTAGCGCTAGCAGCAGGCGCAGGGTCCAATGCACCCGTGCCCGCAGGGCGTCGTGGCTGGCGCTCAAGTGCAAGTTCACTCATAAGCTACATGCGGGCTTTTAATGGTTATTTTCACACGGTTTGGGGTGAAGGAAAATGAGGGAGGGAGAGAGAGAGCTCAAAAAAGAACAGGAAAATGGAGGAATCTGAGGCTCTTGAGTCCGATTTCGAGCTCAAACTAGATAGAGAAGTGATCGATCCGGTCAAGATAAGTGAACCATACCCTCATCTTTCGTTTTCTTACACTTTTGTTTTGTTTTCTTCGGGTATCCTCATTTTAATATTCGATTAAAATTATATTATGTATTACCCATGGCTTGAGCATGCGCATATGTGAATTTCATGTCCAAATTTCAAGTTTTGGCTGGTTTTTCGCACCAAAACACTAACCATGTGCACAGACATTTTTATCGTCAAATTTTTGGGGCTTTTTCTGAAATTAGGGGTAGAATATCATTACTCATAACTTGTGCATGTTAATTTATCAATTGGGTATTCAATTTGGTGGTTTTATATGGAATTTCGTTCACTGGGACCTAACCCGCACCTAGACTAGGTTTAACGGATTAATTTGAGTTTTATATATGTTTTAGCGTGAGATAATGAAAACCCATATCTTGAAAGTGGATAATTTCCGATTAGGTGTCCAACTTTGCTCAAACTAACCCCCATCACCCGTGCGAGCACTGTTGACTTGAGGCTATTGAGCAATATTTTGCATAATTCCACTGTGTTTAATTATTGTTTAAGTGACATATATTTGCATAAGCTCAGTTGTATATTTCGAAAGTTACGTTATGTGCATTTGTGAAAGAAATTTGTATCCGAAAGCCCTAAAGTCATGTTTGGCCCGATGTGGTAAGAGATTTCTAATTCTTCTAGGCAACCTGTTAAATCATGCATATAATTGAAGTCACGTGAAAATTTAAGCCCATAAGAAATGGTTATCTATTTCTGTATATAAGAATTCTGCAAGATATGCAAAGCTTTTAAGGGGCTCCACAATCTGTTATATCTGATAATCCGTTCTCCAGGGAGTGAGAATTCTGTATAAGAATTTGGAGAACCCTCCCTTAAAGAATAAGTTATTTTGAAATTTGGACTAAGAAATCATGAAACATGAACCATGGATTATGTTTCAGATGGTAGTATTCTCTGACAAGTTATGGATGTTACAGTGAAGACTCAAGGATTTTCCTGATCGTATATTATAGCGGGTGATATTCCTTGGCATACTTTAGGATACTTGTGTAACGGTCCAGATTCTAAAATATAGAAAGTTCTAGTTATCGAGTCAATATAATCCGATTAACGCCAGTTGACCGGAAAATGAATAAGAAAAGTAAATCGGCCTTGAAGTGAAGTTCCAACTGCCCTTAAGGTATGAAGTTGAAACAGGCCTTAGAGCATATTTTGAAATCGAAATTTATCACATGAATATGAAGGCCGGATTGCATTGTGTGTGGCCTGGAAGGCCGGAGTGGCTTTGTGTGCTGGTGAAGCCAAAGTTGGAAGGCTGGATTGATATTAAAGGAAAATGTTAAAGGTAAGTAAAATTCGATCAATACTAGTTGACCGGAATGTGTAAAGGGAGCAACTAAATCCATTGACCGGAAGACATAATCCGGTCAACGTAAAATGTTGACCGGAAGACGTGATCCGGTCAACGTAAAATGTTGACCGGAAGACGTGATCCGGTCAACGTAAAATATTGACTGGAAAACATAAATGGATGGAAGGACAGGAAAGAGGAAAGAAATCCGGTCAACGTCAGCTAGTTGACCGGAATGTATTTAAATGAGAAACATGAATCCGGTCAAGGTCAATTAATCAGAAAATTTAATGAGGAAACTCTTCAAAAAAGTAAGGCCATAAATAACTTAGAAATTAATGAGAAACTCTAGGAATGTGAAGTCATAAATAATATACTCCGAAATATTTCCCTTAGTGAGACCAAACCAAACGACGGCTATCAGACCTAAGGCCTATAAATAAGAACTAGAGGGCGAGGGTATGAGGCACGCAATAGAGTTTTCTAGTAAAGGAAAATCAAAGGTTCAAAGCGAAGTAAAAGGCCAAGTAGAAGAAATAAAGGTAAGAATACTCACCCTGTTTTAAAGTTCATGATTATGCATGTTTGCGATACGAGTATATCTGATATTCTTATGAAATTATGTTTTAGCATGTATGAAGTTTGTTCTGTTCCTTTATCTGATATTTTTATGAACTTATGTTTTAGTATGTATGAAATTTATTCTATGTATGAAATCTGTTCTGTTCATCTGATTTAAGGAAGAATTGCTCCGATAATTGCATGTTTAAATAAAAGACTTTTAACTTTTAAGAAAAAGAGCTTCGGATTTTGAATGATTAAAAAACTCCGGCATTTAGAGCTTCAAACTTTAAATGGAAATGAAGAGCTTCAGATTTTGAATGATTAAAGAACTCCGGCTTTCAGAACTTCGGACTTTAAATGAAAATGAACTTCGGTTTTTAGAACTCCGGATTTTAAAGAACTTTGGCTATATGAGCTTCGGTTTTTAATGGAATTAGACTTCCGGCTTCTAAACTATGGCTTTCGTTGAAAAATAGCTCTAGCTTTTGAACTCCGCCTTTTTAAGAAAAGAACTCCGCCTTTTGAAAAAGAACTTCGGATTTTAGAGCTCCGAATTTTAAAGAAAAGAAACTCCGGCTTTTTGAACTCCGGCCTTTTGTGAAAACAACGCCGGCTTTTGAGAAAAGACCTACGGTTTTAAATGGACTTCGGCTTCTAAGATCAAGGCTATAAGAACAAGAAAAATGTATGTAATCCAGACAGCAAGTGGAACTCTACGACTTTTGACTTTCGAATTATGACGGATGGCCATGAAAAGATATGAACTATGAACCGAGTTTTCATTAAACTTGCTGTTAAAGTTGGAAGGAGGATATTGGAGTGACACTCGAGGATTTCCTCTTGGGCCACGGGAGGAGACTTTTGGTGGCATAAGACTTTTGGACTACGGCCCCGTATGCCAGGTTAAAGGCATTACCTCTCGCCCCGAGGAGCATAATAAGGGGATACGGCCTTAGGTTGTGGGATTACACACAATCCTTCCTCGATGTTGTCCGCTCCCGTCTGATCCCTAAAGATGATAAGAATTTTTAATAGTTTTTATGAGTTTTCTGAAAACAAGATAATAAGAACAAGAATAAGGAAATTCCGAACTAAAGAAAAAAACGATATGATGATTTTCGTCTGCTAAGTTATATTATGAAACTCTATTTTGATCCGCTTATACATATATATGTTTACGTTTTCTACATATGAGTATTCTACTGGACTTTGTGGCTCACTCTTGCTATTTTCAGATGAAGAAAAGCTTATAGAGGACGAAGTTGAGTAAGACCATATGATGTAACTTGATGACATAGCTGGCCAGAGCTGATCAAAGAAGAGCTTAATTTATTTTCATTTTTATGTTTTGAGAAGACTTGTAAAATGATTTCGTTGTTTAAGAATCTATGGATGATAGTATGTTTCTGTGATTATTTTTTGGATATTGAAATTGAAAAGTCTAGTAAGCATCTCAGGCATTTCAGGTCCGTCAAACCTTAGTATTGGCCGGCCTTGTATGAAATTAAAACTGTAAGGCCAGCTCATGTAGCTCGGCTTCTTGAAATCCTGTGTTTAAATGAAAGGTTTATGCATATGAAAGAAAAGAAAATTTTTTATGTCCACCTAATTTTATCCATTAATTTACTTTAAGGTAAGGATTTAGGCTTGACAGCGGCTTTATGCGGTGGAATAAGGCTAGTCCGTCACAACTTGTGAGGTTTCGGGTTTAAGGGTATGGTAGTTAAGGGGTAATTGTTGTATTGGTAATTAATAATAGACCTATTGAATAATGCGGGGATGTGTATCTGGTGAAAAATTAGAAAATAATTCGAAATTTCTTCTGTTGAGGTGCGGGGCAGCAGCTTGCGCCCACCCGCTAGCCGCTCGAGCTCGGCTCGAGCGTGAATTCCAAAATCTCTCCCGCCCGCTGGCCGCTTGAGCTCCGCTTGAGCGTGAATTCCTGAATCTCGCCCGGTTGCTGGCTTGAGCGGGAATTCCAGAATGTGCCCGTCTGATGCTCGCTCAATCTGCGCTCGAGCGGTGGTGCGATATAAAGTCGCACCCTGCCTTCTCCTCCTCATTTTTCTCATGGCCCTAGGGTTTTTGGAGAGAGAGGGGCGATCCGAGAGAGAGAAAAGGGGGAGAACGAGGCCCGGGAGTTCAAATCCGTCTGAGAGCCAGTTATTAAAGTGAAAGCACGCATCGAGGTAAGTGTTCTCATACCCACTAACTTTCCTCTTGCGTTGGTTTTTGTTGATTATCGGATATTTTTGCCTCGATACCCACCCGTAACCTAGAAAATGTTGTACCCGTGTCTTGAGACCAAGGATGGTATGGTTGTTGGTTGATTTGCTCACCGATTCGTCCGGTGGAGCTTCGTAAAATCCTAACCCATGAAATTTTGGGGCTTTTCCATTTTCTGCCCGTGAATTGTTAAGTTGACTTCAAAATGTGAATCCCCACGTCCCTATTGTGTATACATGTTGGCCGCACGAGTGATCTAGCACGTTATGACCCGTTCGCGGCCTCCGAGTCCTCTAAAAACGGATTGTTACTGTTCATCCGTGATTAAAATGTGAAATTACATGTTTTACTTCTATCTAATTGTGATGAGACTCATGTTATGTGTTGATGTGTAATTGTAAGTTTCAAAATGTATAATTGCGCATCGGAAGCATGGGAATGTGTTCCAGAGGCTTCTAAGGTGGTGGTTACCCACCGGAGGTAAGGAATTTCAAAATCTTTGCGAACTCGAACTAAATTGTTATAAAAATTAATTCCAAAGAAGGAATAAAGTTAAGTAAATGGAGGGAGACCCACTAGGTATGTCGTGGTGAACGTGATCTCCCGGATGGAGACATGTGATGGGAATGGGATTTCCTAGTTTGTGAATGAGTATGTCGAGTAGCGGGTCCTCCCTCTTGGAAAGTTGAACCTTGAAACTAGGACCATGGTTGATAGGGTGGTGTCCTCTAGCTTGCCACGTACGTCATGGTGGGAATCCAAGGAATACTCCGGCCGCCCTTGGGGGTGGGTGATGTGCCTGGCACACTCTAGGACACTACGGTGAAAGAACGAGAATTGCCCTGGTCCTCGAGGGATATGGGGCATGTTGAGGTGGCCGAGTGCTGCAGGCCTAAAATGTAGCCGTTGGTATAGTGTTGCATAGTGGAGATGTAACCGGTGGTCGAGTGCTCAGACCTAACATGTAGCCCTGGCTTTAGAATGTGTAGCAAACACATTCCCTTCCTCGTTCTCTCGCCTCGTTGGCTAGTACAACCTACTGGCTCCAGGGTCCGCAAAGAAAAATGTTAAAATGAAAATGAATAAAATGTAACTGACATAAGTGAGTGAATCGGACAATCCCAAGTGTTCTTCTCCCTCTCGCGTTCCCTTGTATTGTTCCTATGCTTTTTCTTTCCAACTATTGTTTACCGTTACCTGTTGTTAGTTAGTGGTGTATGATTTCATTTACTGGGTTTTGTGACGGACCGGATTATTCTCCATCGAATAACCTCCGTTAATGGCAACACAGCCCTAAGCCCATAACTAAACTATGGACTCTACAGAAAATCCGGCAGAGTTTCCTCTGCAACTGGACGAAAAACTGAAATACAACCTGTTAAATATCATCCTGTACAAGCACACATCTATCAAAGGCTTAACTCAAAGCCTATAACACGCCACACAGGATCACACATCTGCCATATCATCCATGGCTCCAATACAGTACACAACCTACTATACTAGATCTAGAGAGATGCCATCTAATGAAACCAAATTCAAAACATATATATACAGACGCGGAAGCATAACTAAATCATCAAAAATGTGGAAACATAACAAAACCATAAAACAATAACTATAACGAGCCACGCTTAACCCCGAGTGGCCGTCCACAATCCGATCCAACTCTAAGTCCAGAGCCTTCGCGCACTCGCCGTCCAGCCAATCTCATCAAGCAAGCCTCTCTCCTTACTCTATCTATCTGGCGTCAGCTAAGTGTTTTCATCTGAAAGGAAAACAATAACAGTAAGAGTGAGCTAACAGCTCAGCAAGTATAATCATAATCACATCTCCAAGACATATTCGAGAACTGAACAGGGGAGGGAATACAAGTACTCTCCATAATCAAGAAACATAAGAGGGAACAGGAAACAATTGGAGTCACTTGGTTCTCACTGTTCTCATGGTTACACTGTTTGGACATCATTTGGAGTCACTAGATTCTCACGATTACATCTTGAATCACGGTATTCACACGTTTTCATCTTGAACATGATTCATTTTCATTATTACATCATCTTTGCGGACCTCGGCTAGTAGACCGTACTAGCCAACGATGCGAGAGAACAATGACAGGAATGTGTTCGCTACACATTCTAAAGCCACGACTACTATTTTAGGTCGGTAGCATAAGACCCTCGGTTGCATCCATGCAACAATCATCACAGACGACTACATCTCAATATGTAGCGTCGACAGACACACCCCACACCCCCGGGGTCCAAGGCAATCATCGTTCTTCCACAGTAGTTTCCTAAAGCGTGTCACAGACATCATCCGCTCCCACGAGCAGCTGGAATACGTGGCCAAGTATTCCTCGGGTTCACACCGCGATGGACATGGTATACTAAAGAATACTACCCATACGATTCAAGGTCCTAGTTTCAAGATTATGTTCAACACTTGGAGAGGAAAACCCACATTTGCCACACACAATCACATCTCGAGGAAATCTCATTCCCATCACAATCATCTCCAACCGGGAGATCATCTCATCACACACACATCTCCATCCAGGAGATTATATCATCACAAGCACAATGTGGACTCCCTTCCATTCACGTCACGATTCTCGATATCCAATGGGACTCAATTCCTTAATCCACAACAAGTCATCCAAGTTCATGAGAGAGATTAGATTCTTACCTCCGATGATCACATATCACTTTGGAACCTCCGGGATTCATCCCTTGCCTCCAGCACACGGATACACGTTTCAGAGCTTACATTTGCGTTTAAACATTTAAACGTTACTTTTAATACAATTATGGGGTCACATTACTTTGCATTTCTCTTTCCATTTTGAGTGAACAATAACAGATTTCCTTTTGAACACCCGGACGCTGTACACGGTTCGATACTTGGAAATTGGACGTCCGGTGAATTCGTACGTATTCTTTGTACACGATATTTCACATTTGGGTTCGATTTAACTTATCACGATGATGGAAGCATGTAACTTCCCCTTTAATTGCGGATAAACAATCACGGAATTATTTCAAGACTCCCGGATGCCACGAACGGGTCAAATCTTGCGAGATTCGGCATCCGGTTGATATATACACACAGTTGGAACACGGGGATTAACATTCTAGGGTCATTCCATCATTTTACGAAGGTGACAACACGCAATAATTACCTTCGGTCTCGGGTGAACAGTAACAGCGCCCTTTTAACGGGCTCGGACGTCGCGAACGGGTCCAAACGTGCAAGATCGGACCCGCAACCGACATATATACATCATTGGGACGTGGGGATTCCAATTTTGAGGTCAATTTCATGATAGACGGCCGGGAAACGGAAAACCCCCAAAATCCCATGGGTTAGGGTTTCGATAAAACCCACCCGGACGAATCGGACACAATTCGGACAAACAACTACATTTTCATGGACCTCAAGGCATGGGTTTCAAGATTCTAACGTTCCCCGTGGGTTCGACACAAAATACCCAATGAAAATATACAAAATATCGAAAGAGAATGAGAAGTGGATATGAGAACACTTGCCTCGACGTGAGTTTTCACCTTTATACCTGGCTCTCGGACGGAATCGGACTCTCGGGCTCGATCTTCCTTCTGCTCTCTCTAGGCACGCCCCTCTCTCTCTCTCTAAAACCCTCGGCCGATCGCAAAATGAGGGAGAAGAGAAACTCGGCGCGTATTTATACTACGCGTGCCGCTCGAGCACAGCGAACGGCTACGCCACGGGCTGGCCACCGCTCGAGCGGCCAGTGAGCAGCCTCGATTCTGATTTTTCCGCTTGAGCCATGGCTCGAGCACCCAGAGGGCGTGGGTCTGGCCCGCGGCAAGCCTACAACAAGCCTACGTCACGTTTTCGCCGTTCAAGACCCGTTTTGACCATTCTAACCCAATCTTTCACATCCTTGGACCTTATCCTTGATTATATAACCTTAATAAGCCATGATTATCATGCTTTAAAACCCAAAATCATCTTTACAAAGTTACATAACTCGGTTTACAGTTTTCGTTCCCGATTAACCATTTTCGGTTCTTTAAGCTGTTCATCCGATTCCTCTCATACTTTTTTACCATGATACATCCATATTAACTTAATTGCCTTCTAATTATTATTTTCTTAACTCGGAACCTCACAGGTTTTGTGCTCACCCTTGATCTATCTTTTTCAGATGAGAACGCCTTGATGCCTAACGAGGCCGAGTAGATCATAGAAGCTCCATAGATAGCTGCTTTGGCGTGCAGGGCTCAAGATTTGGACTTAGACTGATTAGATGTATGACAGGGATCTTTTTTGGTTTGACTTTTGTAACTGATAAAACTTGTATGGCGATACCTTATGATAGTGGATGATGGATGACATATATATGTATCAATCCGCAGTGTATTGTGGTCTTTATATGCTTCCGCAAGTTTTGCCTTGTGGTGAGTTCGAGGTTCATAGTTGGCATCCTTCTTTGCCGGTGTTGTCTGGATCACGTCGCCGGAGCCACCTCGGTTGTCGTGGCGTTTAGATCCTGTGTGGTTGTCACTGGACTTTATGGATTTTCTTGTAAATTTCTTTGGATTATTGTGCAGGGTTGTATTTTAGGTGTATGTATTTTGAAAATATCCAATTTACAGATGGAACTCTGCCTAATTTTCTGTAAAAAATTATTATTGTCATTTTACCTGCTTGTCTTTATTTTTCTGACGGAGGTTATTTGATAGATAATAATTTGGTCCATCACAATACTTCAGTAGTATATTGAGGAATGCTCTTTGACCATGGGAAATACTCTGGTAACGTATCCGTTATTTGCCATTATATATTGGCAAAAAATATACCGTCTGCCACGGGATATTAAAGTTGAGAATCATGGGTATCTGTTTTCTGGCCGTAGGTATCGGGCACCATTTAGAATGTGTGAATACAAATACATTCCTTTCCTTGATCGGCTACTTCGTTGCTAGTAAGGTCTATTGGCCATGATCCGTAAAGATTAAGAAATTTATGCATGTATTTAGAACTTTAAAAGATGAAAGATAAAATATGAAAAGTTATTTATATTCTGAAAACTTAGGTGATCATGTTTCATGTTATGTATCCTGCATCATGTTCTATTCCTTTCCTTTTGACTTAATTTTAGTATACTGTTTATATCTCTGCTATATTGTGCATTGTTGAGTTGTAGGCTCACTCATTGCTATTTTTTTCTTTATTCAGATTAGCACACGCTTGCACCCGATGGGGGGAGTAATGGCTAGAAGATGGTTAGCCACGGGTCTTAGAAGATCATATTGAAGACTTATTACTTTGTGGTTTTGTATAATTTTTGAAGGGCTGTATATATATATTTTTGTTGGTCATGTTGTTATATATTGTAAAAATTATGGACAATCAGATAGTATAGTCCGCTGTGTATGGATGTATATGTATATACTTCCGTAAGTTATTATGGTTTACTTCAGGTACCTAGTGGTATCTCTCTTCGTGTCTGATATTGTGTCCAGAGATATAACGTTGGAGCTACAAATTTTGTGATAGATTTAGGATCCTATGTTGGTCATTTGTGTTGTCTGGATTATTAGGGTTTATAATTATGGATTTTTGATGTGTTGTGGTTGTATATTTGTTGTACAGGGTTAATGTATAGATTTTATAACGACCCAAATTTTTGAACATAGGAAATTTTCAGTCACCAAATCCTTATAATTCGGTCAACGCCAGTTGACCGAAAAATGTAATAAGAAAAGTAAATCGGCGTTAAGATGAAATCAAGTTCGGCCCTTAATGAAAATCTAGTCCGGATTTTCTTGATAAAAATCTAGTCCGGATTTTCTTGATGAAAAGAAGTTTGAATTTCCTTGATGAAAAGAAGTCCGAATTTTCTTTGATGCAAAACAAGTCTGGCTTCATTCTTGAGAATCAAGTCCAGCCACTTTAAGAAAGAAAATCGAAACCGGCCTTGAACATGTTCTGAAATCCGATTTTGTTCCATTGAAGGCCGGAGTACATTATATGAATGTAAGGCCGAAGTGACTTGAAGACCGGAGTGACTTTGTGTATTGGAGGCTGGAGTAGCTTTGTGGTTGGTAAGGCCGAAGTGGAATTGTGGGAAGAAAGCTGAAGTTGATGATCCGGTCAACAAGTGTTGACCGGAAGTCGTGTAAGAGTAATCCGGTCAACGCCGATAGTTGACCAAAATATGATTAAATGGGAAATCTAAATTCTGTTAAGTTAACTAAGAATTTGATGTGGGAAAGCTAATCAGGAATTTAATGTGTTTACATGGGAAAGCTAAATCCTGCGAAGTTCAGTTAATTAGGAATTTAATGTGTTTTCATGAGAAATCTAAATTTAGTTCAGTTAACTAGGAATTAATGAACTTCTTGGAAATGTAAAACCATTAATGACCTAATTAATAAGGGAAATATAAAAGCCATAAATATGAAACATTCCTATTAGATTTGCCAATCATTAATGATGAAACATTCCCCCTGTAGTGCCAATTATTAATGATAATCTTCACACTTAAATCCTATAAATAAGAACTAGAAGAATAAGAAAGAGGCACGCAATAAAGTTCTAGTAAGAGGAGGCCAAAAGATCAAGGTAAAGAAAAAGAAACCCAGGTAAGAGTAAAGATCAATGCAAAGTAGGAGAATCCCAGGCAAGATACTCACCCCTATTTTCAAGTTCATGATTATGCATGATTTTTATGCTAGTATATTTGATATTATATGAACTTATATGATATTTCTTCTGTTCTTTTCATATCTAATGGTTAAAGTATGATTATTTGTCGATAATTGCATATTTAAGGAAAAGATTTATGATATTCGGTTTTGTATGATTATCTGTCAATTTATATGAATATTGGTAATTGTATATTTTTGAAGAAAAAAAAAGTACTCTGCCTTTGAAAAAGAGCTCCGCCCTTTAGAGAAAAGTACTCCGCCTTTGAAGAAGAACTCTGCCTTTTGAGAAAAGTGCTCTGTCCTTTTACGAAAAAGAGCTCCGTCCTTTTTAAGAAAAAGCACTCCGTTCTTCTACGAAAAAGAGCTCCGTCCTTTGACGAAAAAGCACTTCGTCCTTTTAAGAAAGAGTATTCCGTCCCTTAAAGAAAAATCGCTCTAGTTTTAGAGCTTCGGATTTTAAAGAAAAATCACTCCGGTTTTAGAGCTTCGGATTTTAAAGAAAAATCACTCCGGTATTTAGAACTCCAGATTTAAAGGAACTCCGGCTTTTAAGAACTTCGGATTTCAGAAAAGAATTCCGCCTTTGAAAAGAACTCCGATTTTTTATGGAAAAGAACTCCGACTTTGTAAAAGAACTCCGACTTTGTAAAGAACTCCGGTTTTTATGTAAAAGAACTCCGACTTTGTAAAGAACTCCGGCTTTGACAAAAGAACTCCGGCTTTTTATGTAAAAGAACTCTAGCTTTGAAAAGAACTCCGCCTTTATGAATAATGAACTCCAACTTTTAAGAATTTCGGATTTTAGAAAAGAGCTCAGCCTTTTGAAAAGAACTTCAGCTTTTGGAACTCCGGCTTTGAAAAGAACTTCTCCTTTATGAAAAATGAACTCCGGCTTTTAAGAACTTTGAATTTTAGAAATGAACTCCGGTCTTTGAAAAGAACTTCGGATTTTGAACTCCGCCTTTTTAAGAAAAGAACTCCATCTTTGAAAAGAACTTCGGATTTAAGATTATACGGACTTCAACTGATGAAGTAAAGAACAAGACTATATGAAAATGCATATAATACGGACATCAAGTGGAACTCTACGACTTTCGAACTATGATGAATGGCCATTAAAGGACAAGAACTATGAACTGAGTCTCCATTAAACTTGCCGTTAAAGATGGATGAAGGATATTGGAATAACACTCGATAATTGCCTCCTAGGCCACGGGAGGGGACTTTCTGGTGGCATAAGAACTATGGACTACGGTCCTATATGCCGGGTTAAAGGCATTACCTCCCGCCCCGGGGAGCATAATGAGGGGATACGGCTTTAGGTTGTAGGGTTACACACAACTCGTCCTCAATATTGTCCGCTCTGGTCCGATCCCTAAAGATGATAAGAATTTTAAATGGTTTTATGAGCTTTCAGAAGACAAGATAATAAGAAAAAGACTAAGAAAATTCCGAACTAAAGATATGATGATTTTCGTATGCTAAGCTATGTTCGCTTATATATATATGTTTATGTTCTCTGTTTTCTGCATGTGAGTATTTTGCTGGGCTTTGTAACTCATTCTTACCACTTTTCAGATGTTGAGAGGCTTATGGAGGACGAAGTTGAGTAGAACCATATGATATAGCTAGCGGGTCGGAGCTGATCAATGAAGAGCTTAATTTTATTCCTTTTGATGCTTTGAGAAAACTTGTAAAATGATTCCGCTGTTTAAGACTATATGGATGTTGTTAGTATGTTTTCATGATTTCTTTATGGTTAATGTTATTACAAGGTTTAGTAAGCATCTCAGACTTTCAAGTCCTGCTAAATGTTGGCCGGCCTGGTGTGGAAATTATTGGAAGGTCAACTCATGCAGTTCGGCCTCAGTCAATCCTGTGTAAGAAAGAAAAGAAAATTTTTATGTCCATTATTATTTATTTAAGTCTTGACGGCAACTTTATATGTGTAATTAAGTACGGGCCGTCACAGATTTTGTATTTATTTGGTGGCCTTTTTTCATCGAAACTCTGTCATATTTTCAGTAGAAAATGCGGTCCGTCACAAGTCTACCTAGAATGGCAAGAAATTATGATGTAGTTTAGGTGACTGTGGATAGATTAATCGAATAAGTTCACTTTTACCTGTGAGAATGACATTTTTCTAGAGACCATTTTGTGAGATTACGTGGTTTTCTAGCTTTAAATGTTTTTGATCATAACTCAAGATTTGTGTTAAAGTTTTGAAAGAGATTTACATCAAGAGTTGGATATAAATTTGAAATTTAGTATGGTGTTTCACTCCCACACAAACAGACAATCGAAATGGATAATTCAAATTTCAAAAGATTTATTAAGAGTGTCAGTTTTGGAGATGAACTGATATTGGGTCCATTATTTGTTGTTATTTAAATGTGCTTATAATAATAGCTTTTAATTGAGTATTGAAATGGCCCCATTTGAGGCATTATATAGGCAAAGATACAGATCTCCTATCTATCAGAAAGAAATTAAAAATCAAAGGCTTTTGGACCCCAATATCATCCATAATACGTTTGATAAAATCAAAATAATTCTAGATTGTTTGATAGATGCGCAAAGTTGTTAAAAAAGTTATGTTGATCATCAGAGATCCAATTTGAATTTTGTTGTTAGTGATCATGTACTCTTGAAGGTATCTTCGAGAAAAGGAATTTCATAATTTAGGTTGAATGAAAAATTGAAGTCGGCTTTATTGGATTGTTTAAAATTTTACAGGTTATTGGAGATGTGACTTATAGATTAGTATTACCTTCTAGTTTGGCATATTTGAGTGATATTTTTCATATTTTGATATTAGGAAAATATGCATTTGACCCTTTGCATATTATAGAGTACGAGCCGTTGTAAATCGATGTGAATTTGACTTATACTGAGGCTCGATTCAAATTTAGGAAAGGAGAGATCAAAGTTTGTACACTGAGGTGATTACTTTGGTCAAAATATTTTAGGAAAAGCATTTATTCAATAACTAACTTGGGAGCGCAAAGACAATGTTCAAAGGAAATGTTCCTATCCGTTTGGTTATTGAGGTATATAAATTTTAAGGGTGAAATTTTATAAAGAGGAAATATTTGTAATATTTGGATTTTATTTATAAATTATAACTTATCACAATAACTTTGAGATAATTTAAAAACAATTGGATAACAAAAATTTGGGAAAAAAATCAGATTTTGGGAATTAGGTTTTGTGCTTGAGTCATACTTATACATATTTTGGACAGAAATTACATGCCTAATGTCACGTCCCAAATCCCAAACTTGAAATTAGTGCTAAGTTAATATTAATTAATCAATTAACTGTTAAACAATATTTAGATGTGAACTCCACATCGATACCATGACCAACCACTATTATACCCAAGATTGTAATAAATTGCCATGTCTTCGGTGACTTTGACATCGACCCAATCAACATGACATTAAACCTTAAGTAAGGAATAATATCTATACAATACAATATTTTAACATATAATAATATGTGGAAGTAAATATATATCCATAAATCTGATTAAACGAAAATCAAAATTACTGGTGACACCAATTCAACATCAATCAATGGGCAGACAATATTACATTATATTATACGATTACAACAATCTTTAAACTGAATTGCAACCTATTGTTCGGATTTAAATACATCGACTTAATTACATCATCTAACAAATTTTAAAGTTGTCCAAAGCTGTCCAACTAAAATATTACAATCTGAGCTGTAAGATTTGAGTTTCTACAATTATATTAATCATAATTAGTTAAGATAATATAATCAAAAGTGAGGTCAAAGGATGTGAAAAATTGGGTCAAAGAATAAAAAATTAGGTTGGAATGAATTTGAGCATGATGCGTGCCTGAATTGGGTTTGAGCCTAAGTTGGGCTTGCTGCAGGCCTGATAGGGCACTTGAACCCAAAAAATAGTAGCACCTATGCCTAATCCGCGCTTGAGTGGCGTTCGAGTATGGGCTTGTTATAAGGTTCAGCTGAGAATTCATTTCACTGTATTTTCAAGCAGTGAAATAGATAGGGAGAGAGAAATGAGAGAGAGAAAGGCTGAAAGGAGAGAGTAGAAGAGAGAGAAAAGGGAGAAAGCTTCTGGGTAGCTAAATTCAGGGCACTCGGAGTAAGAATTTCGGTTTATCCGGTTGAGGCAAGTGCATGTTTAGCTCACTCTTTCCTTTGTTGTGATTTTTCTTTTTTTTTAGTATTATTGTTCTACGACTCATCCAAACTAAGAATTTGAAATAAAAATATAAAAAATA